>UESW01003303.1:0-30339 GCA_900491605.1 Calamus simplicifolius | reverse complement strand
TCATCAGCTAACTAACAAGCAAATCCAATGCCAGAGGAAAGAACCAAAGCAATGGTAGTTAGCTCCCCAGCTAACTAAAAAATGAAGGCTCACGGCTTGCAGGAGATACAGAGGATGGGAGTTAGCTCTTCAGCTAACTAAAGAAGAGTCAGTTAGCTCACTAGCTAACTAAGTTCAAAATAACAAAGGAACTCCAAGCTAGTTAGCTCACCAGCTAACTGAGCAAAAAAGCAACCATGCGGCAGGATAGAGCAGCTAACTCTCCAGCTAACTAACCAAAAAGTAGCTAGCTCTCCAGTTAACTACAGAAGCAATTCAAATGGCCAAGAGAGAGGGAGTTAGCTCTTCGGCTAACTAAATTTTCAAACCTCACGACTCGAGCTCACATGTGAAAAATAGTTAGCTAAGCAGTTAGCTCCAGGAAAAAATAGTTAGCTAAGCAGTTAGCTCCAAGAAAGGCCAGCTAGCTAAAAGATCCGACAGCTAGCTCAACAATTAGCTAAAATTGAAGACGGTTCGGCCAGGAAAGATAACAGGCAACTGGAGTTAGCTAAAATGGAATCCAGTTAGCTCCAAAGCATCCTAAGCTAACTAACCAGCTAGCTAAGTAAGCAACCATTCAGCCAACTCACAGAGACAACTTATCAGTTAGCTAAAAGGTATGCCAGCTAGCTAAATGGAATAACAAGTTAGCTAACCAGTTAACTCCCAAGCCAATAAAATTATCTAAGATAAAATAGAGTGAAGTATTCTCTTACCAATTAATTTTTGCACGAAGATACTTACTTGCAAGGCGACCGAACTTCCCTGTATCAAGCTTAGAGTTGCTTAATTGTTTTGTAATCATCAAAATCAATATGGGGTCAATAGCCACAAACACATATTGCAATCCAATTTGAAATAGTATAATATAAAAATAAAGAGTTCTTATGCCACGTGCCCTATGACAGCAGCTTTTAAGCTAGGTAAAGCAAAGCATACTTCCCACAGAAAATTGGATGGGGATAGACAACAAGAAATTTGAAAAAAAACAAGTACCCTCTATTATATGGTGATTAGTGCAATATATGCAAGCAAAAGGCAAGGACCATGATCCACATTGAACATGGCATTACAGGAAAAAAAAATGATGGAATAGAAATTGTTTCAACGAGTACTTTAAGCATAAATAGGCATCCAGCCAAAATTTACCATAAAAATGTTGCTCTTTAACATCATGAAAAAGGTCACCTTTGGCATCCCCAATAATATTCTGCTATTCCATGGTATCTATAATACATCATGCATGAATAGTCCAATATTGAATGCAACAAGAATAGTTTGAAGAGTTATAACAAAAGTTTACTGCAACCAATTAACTTGCATTCAAGTTTTTTATGCTACATATATCCATCTTCTAATAGTTTAATCGACCAATAAGTGAGCTTTACAATGGTATCAAATTCAATCTAGATGTGTGAAAGTTAGTGGCAGAACAAAAAGGCTATCCATGGAATGATGGTGGAGATATTTTTTCCATGGCATGAAGCTACTCATAAATAATGATAGAGAGTCGCGATGATGTGACTATCCATGGAAAGGTGATAGAGATAGTTCCGCCATGGCATTGAGCCAGTCATATAATGGTGATAGAGATAGTTTCGCCATGGCATTGAGCCATCGCTATGAAGAGAAGGTTGTAATACCTTACCTTCATACATGATAGTTATATGCCAAATGAAAAAAGAAGGATAGTTATATGTTAGATGAAAAAAAGAAGGATTTGAAGAGTTATAACTCAAGTTCATTTACTATCAGTTAGTTTGCATTCGAATTTTTAAAGCCAAATAAATTTGGTCGGCTATAGGCTAATTGGCTAGTTGTTGAAATTGAGGCATTACACATCAACAGAAACATTACCATTGGCATCAATAATGAAATTATTTTCTTCCTCAATGCTCCTAGAGGAATTAACCTATGCCAATGACATTTCTGAAGAAGCTATTTTTCTACTTAACGAAATGTCACAACAGAGAGCATTGCTTTTGTTGCTTGCTTCTTATACGGTGAGAAAGTTTTTCGTACATTTTGAACCATGGAGTAAGTAGATGTACCATTGGCAGATTGATTTACTACTATTTAATATTATTATTAATTATTTTAGATTCATATGTTAATGTTTATTTTAATACTATATTATATGAGTTATCATATACTATTATTAATTATATTATATTAGGTTCACAAATCAATGTTTATTTCAGCATTGCACCATTTGAGTTCCCATCATCTGCATCAGGTGCGAATCAAGGAAAAAACTTGCAGGTTTTCGTTTTGCAATATCCAATGTATGAAAAAGTGAGATCTATGATATACATCCATCAAGGGTTATTAAAAAACCCACCTTAAATTCAAGGTCCACAAAAATATGATCATAAAATTGGGTACTGGGCAATGAAACAGTCACTTTAATGCGGAAAATTTGAGTTACGGAGCAATTTTTTTAATATGGAATAAATATAAAAAATCATGACATGACCATGTACATGTTGAAGAGCCTTGGAGAGGCCTCATCTCTAATAAAAGCAATGAGTTTAAATGATTTAATTTACCTTTCAGCCATCCATCTTCTCAATAAAATAAAACATGCCTCCATATGCATGGTTAGGTGTGGAACAAAACGCTGGTAATTTAACTAGCTCCAGTTTTGGTGCGTGTCAAATTTTGTGAATGAAGGATTTTTAGAAAAAAAATATTTTAAAATTTTGACATCAAAATTCTTATATTGCTACTTTCAGTAAAAAAAATTATAAATTTTATAAATATCTCAAATTGATCATTTACAAATTTCATTTTTAGAAATATCATTTACAAATCCATCCTGAATATCTTCTTAAAAATAGATAAAATATTTAATTTTATTTACATACCAAAATATTTTACATAAATATTAGTAATAATATTAATTTTACATAAATATTATTTATCGAATAAAATAATAATTAGTATTTTTTTGTAAAAAATATAAATATCAGTATTACATATATAATATTAATATGTATAGTAATATTAGTAACAAGTATTTTAATATATTAATATTAACAATAAAATATTAAAATATTGATGAGCATTATTAAAATAAATATTAAATGTGTATTAAATAAATATTTATTATTTACACAAAAATATCAAAATATGAATGTAAAATTACATAAATTTATATAAATATTGTGAAAAATACATAAAAATTTTACCCTCAAACAAAATTATATTTTCAGAAAGCACCATCCAAATAGAAGATTTGTAAAATTATAACATTCTGAAATATATCTGCTTTTCAAAATTTTATAAATTTTTAAACTACCTACCTCACTATATATATATATATATATATATATATATATATACCTTGTGAATCTAAACTATCTTTTCGCATCAGTTTATACGCGTGCAAAGCAGTAGTCTACTTTTGACATGATTTTTATGATCACATCCCTACTAATCCTTGCTCCATGATATTTGACTACCTTCGGAGGCTCAATCGGTCCAGATCGACATGTCTACCAAAAAGCTAATACAGTGGCGAATTGGGTTACGGCCTCAGTCGCTTATCATTCTGGCTTTTAGGTCTAGAGACAGGTGACCCCTATCCCATTGTATTCAAGCAAATACTATTTTCTGATGTATTTGAGTTGACTCGTACTTGACTAGTCTACTTTGGAGGAATAAAGCCTCAATAATACATGGAGATGCGTTAGATAAGCAAAGATCATCAAAGAGTCCGGATATTCCTGAAATACAATCTCCATATTCGTGGGAAGCAATGAATCTAACGTTATTTGGATTTCTCCCTATAGATTTATTCTCTATCGTGCAGAACAGAGTCAAAAGCCCAGTCCCATCGGACTCAGATTCCCGGAGCCTCGCGAACTCGAGAACGAGACTAGGAGTCGCCTTCGATAGAAATAAAAATAGAACCAGCCCTCCATTCTCTTTCCAGTGAGTCCCTTGCCTGTGTCGCGGTCTTATTCTCGTCGGAAACCAGGTGTTGAACTCTCCTCCAGTCCTTTTCTCCCACTGATTCCTTGTTCCTGGATGTCATCTCCGAGGACGAGAACTTAATGGGTCACACTTATTAAGAGATTTCGAATGAAATTAAAATAGAAATTAAGTTGTATTCAAATTAGATAATCAATTAATTATGATTAGGTTTAACTTAATCTTAATGAGAAAAAAAATGAAATTAATAAATAGGATTCATCTTAGAGAAAGAATTTTATGTTTAAGTGAGACACCTTTTGTATGTACATATGAAATCCATTAATTGGGTACCTAATTAGGCTTGATCCATGTGATGAATGACTTAGATCAATTATGATTAATAATGTGGTATTTAATTGGATCCATATAATGGTATGATTTGATTCGTGGAAACCCAATTGAATCGATGGTTGAGATTGTACCACGTGGAGGATTGATCGAATCCCATCACATGGGCATGACCCATCTTCAATCATGAAGGAGGGAATACCCGTGATTTGGGGCGTCATCATGAAGTCAAATCCAAGGTTGGGACGTTGGTTTTATAGAATAATAAATTTTTATTTTTTAGAGATACGGTTTAATGGTTATAATCGTATGATCATGATAACAAATATCCTAAATTTGTTAGGATATTTAGTTATCAACTTAATATGGTTGTATATTTGAGTTGGGTCAAGCTCCATCTAGGATTACAGCTTTAATTTCATTTGGGTTGGGCTTGATTTAGGAGCAGGGCACCAATTAGGTTGAGTTAGGCTCGATTTGGTTGTAAGACTCCAATTTGGGTCAAGTTAGGCCTGATTTGGGAGGAAAATCTTTAGTTGGCTTAACTTAAAATTGATTTTGGCATGTTTGGGTGGTTGAAACAAAATCTTATTTTTATGAAACCATACAACATCCTTTATATGTATAAAAGGTATATGTATAAAAGAAGAGAGACACCTTTTCTTGAAAACATACACCTAACTCCTTCTTTCTCTCTTAGATTTGCAGACCCCATATTCTCTCTCTAAAATATCCTTTCTCTCATTGGCTCATTCCCATAAAATGAATCTAACCTGAGTTCAAATGGATCTTTTCAATTTAAGTCTAAATCTTAATGCAGCATATGGATATATAATTCCTATAAGGGCTTTCATACAAAATACAGTAGATAAGTAGATGATGCAAAATAGTGAAAAATCTGAAGCATATAATAGAATAGATTTAGTGCCCATCAATTTCATTGATGAGGTAGCAAAATGCCTCATGCTTTACTCTTTGGTTTTCAGTAAAAGAGATCATGAAATTTTATTTTCATAAATTAGAATATTTGGTTTGCGCTTTTTGGGCCCATCTATGGGAATACTTTGTTCCCACATGATTTGAATTCCTGCATTTTAAAAAATTAAATTTCATAAGTATGTGGGATTTATTTTTTCATCGCAGTGTGTTTCTTTTTTCTTCCCAACATACCCTTCTTTTCCATTATATCTTTTTTTTCAAATCAATGGGCGAGAGGAGAGAAGAAAAACTTCAACTCTTGCTTGTTTGCTTCTCTTCGCTTCAGATCCATGGGGTATCAACTGAAAAAGAGGTAAGAATTTGTTGAAATATTTTCTATATATAGATTGATACTTGTTATTGTGTCAATTTGGTTTTTGATCCTGATTTTCTAGATGAACCACTTTACTAGCTGATCAAACAGCTCACTCAGTGGATTTGTTAATTTATGTTATGAGATTCCCATCCTAAAGAAGATTTGTGGATTTGTTGATTTCTTAACCATTTTTTATAATCCCATATAGAAGTTAAAAAAATAGATGGCAAAAAAAAGTTTTAAGAAATAAAGGGTATAATTAGTATTCTGTACTGCTTTTCTAGGAAAGAAACTGTTCAACCAAATATGATAGCTTCATTCTTTCCTAGAAAAATGCCTATTTTCATAGTTAACCAAATGTGATATTTTCAATATTTTATGCTTGGGAATCTAATTTTCAGTCATACTATTCTTATCTAAAAGTTGCTTTCTGTAAACCAAATGAGCCCTAAGTGTTGATACTCGTGTGGATCGATGCTAGGTCATCCAATGGAGAAGAGAGTTTCCTAACAAAGTGCTAGTTCCAATATTAGTGTTTGGAGAGCAAGAGTAGCCAGGCAGTGATAAATTTCAAGATTATTATTGAGCATTCCATGTCATATGGGAAAAGAGATCAATGGCAAGGCAAAAGGCCATTCGCTTGTGTGGCTCCTGCCAGAGCATAGCGTACATCCAAACATCTTATTAGGGAATGGGGCAACACCCATGAAGCTCTGATGGAAACGAAGGACCTAGGCCTGCCAAGCTGCATGTCTACGGTGCAAGGTTTTTGAAAAAGCATAGACTGACTCGAAGTCCTAGGACCTTAGTTGCTTATATTATTATTATTGTTATTGTAATATTGCATTATTATTTTATGTTATATTATTTTATAATATAATAAATAACACAACACATTATGAATATAATATATTTTATATTGTAAATATATTAATATTTTTCTTAAATAAGAAATATGCATTATTATTATTATTATATTAATAATAATATTTCCTTTACCTGCTTTTATGTTGACTTTCTCATTCAGTTTTAACTTCGATTGTTTTCTTTTAGTAGTTTGCTTCTTTGGATATGCCTAGATGTTTATACGTGATAATTATGGTGTTGGGTCTACATTTTAGGCACTAAATATAGTAGATCTCCCATATTTTACAACTATCAAGTATTCTTGTATTAAAACGATGCAAGCGTATTGTATGATACATGGTAACTATTAAAAACCTACAAAGGCTAAATGTATTAATTTGAAATCAACTTTATATATTATGTTTCATAAGTCATTATGTCCAAGTCCTTAAAACAACGGTCTTCTTAAGCTCATTTTTGCCTTTAGGTATCATTTTGCTCCTATTTACCATGCACTCTTAGGCAGTGATGCATCTCTATTTATGCTTGATGATATTTATTGAGGCATTTGATATGTACATTAAAGAATATCTAAGCCTTTTGCAATGGAATGATTTTGATTTTATAAAATGTATGCAATAATCAATTGCCTTATGAATTCCTTGAAAATTCTCTCCTTATTATGACTTCATATCTGTTTGGAGTTTGGCACATAGAAAGTCTAAAATTTTGCTCACTTCATGTTAGTTATGGAGGTGCTCATCATCTTCATTATTTAATGACTATTTTGATGATTTTATAAAATTTTTGACATCAATAATTTTGTTTAATTAATCTAAATCAAAGCTCCAATTGCTCCAAAATATCAATTGCAAAAAAAAAGGTCTTAGTATCAGTGAGTATGCAGTTTGGTTGGATTGGTATAGTAAAATGCAAAGATTGACCATGCTGAATGCCTATCCAAATCATTAAAAGATGATGGAGCCGAATAAGTTAACAAGAACAAGTTACCACGGCCATATATGTTGGTATTAAAGCTCACACAACTTTGTCAGTAGTTTGGATGAGGGGACAAAGAGAGCCCTAAAATGCTTGCATGCATGTAAATGAACTACTTGCAGTTTTAGCAGGCGTCAATTCTAAGAATCTAAATTCGGTGGCATAAAGTGAATATGATATAGTTTTGTGCCAAAAAAAAGAGAACTTTCAATATTATTTACATTTATCCTTTCAATTTGTTGCCCAGATGTAGCAACCCAAGAGAAGGGATAAATTAAGTATTTTAAAAATTATTACGCATATATGTGCTTATCACTAATCAAAATTCAACTGGCAGTGGTGTAGTGATGTGAACACAATAATATCACAGAAATTATGCAAGCAATCACAAACAAAGAAGGTTTATAGTGGTTCGGTGCCAAACCCAGCACTTATATTCACTTTTCAAAAATCCTTTGAGAATTTTACTCCAATCGTAACAAACGATTACAACCCCTAGCCTTCCCCGGCTAGTCTTCTTGTTACACGGCACAAGACAACCAAACCCTTAGCCTTTCTAGCTAGTCCTCTTGTTTCACAGCACAAAAAAGCCAACCCCTAGCCTTCCTGAGTAATCATCTTGTTTCACGGTACAAGGAAGCCAACCCCTAGCCTTACTAGGCTAGTCCTCTTATTTTACGGCACAAGGAAGCCAACCCCTAGCCTTTCCGGCTAGTCCTCTTTTTCACGGCACAAGGAAGCCAAAAATGATCAAGGGTTAAACATAACCCTTTTACAAAAATATGTTCAGAATATTTAAGAACAAATAGCTCCTAAACTTAGAAAATATTCAAAATAATACTTTACAACTTTTGTGAACAATCTTAAACAATAAATGAAACTCTTTAAAGTAGTTGAAGCTTTGAATGCTTGTGGAGGCTTTAATGAATCTGCACGGATGAGCAGTAAATGATCTTCAAGCTTTTTCAATTTCAACACACAAAGCTTCTTTTCAACAACTCAAAAAATATGCAATAAAGGCTCTCTCTCTTTCTTCTATTTCTTTCTCTTTTTTGTCCTCATTTTCTTCTTCTAATCTCAGCTATTTAAAGCATTTCAATAGCAAAAATATCCATTAGACTCAATCGAAAGTAATGGAAAGTAAAACGGGAAGAAAATATAACCATTGTAAACATTTCCCTTGAGCATTGAATGCACTAGTATCCATTTAAAGAAGTAAGATCTCTGCCATAATCCAAGAGATCAAAGTTAGTTTAGCTAAAAATAGAACTTAGAGAGATAGAGGAACTCGTCCAAGTGTTGAATAGAGGAGCATCAGTTGGCTGGAGATTAATCCCAGCTAACTATTTCAAGAGGGTGACCGGCCAGGGTGGAGAGTAGCTAGCTAAAAAGTATTTTCAGTTAGCTTATTTTAGAAAGCGCACGGCCATAGAGGAGAGACTTCAGTCCACAAGCTAGCTAAAGTCTGGTTTTAGTTAGCTAGTACCTTGATATGAAATCCTGCAGCAAAAAGTAGTTAGCTGGATAAAAGGTCCAGTTAGCTGTTTATAAAAAGAGCACGGCCAGAAATATCTTTCATGCAAAAGTAGTTAGCTGGAGGTTGACTCCAGTTAGCTAATTCAAATTTTCATGCAGCTAAAAGAGGGAATACAAAACCTGTAGTTAGCTGGACATAAAGTCCAGTCAACTAATTTCAAGATCCATATGGCTAGAGGAGAGACCAGCCAAAAAGTAGTTAGCTAAACACTGGCTTCAATTAACTCGCAGAGAAAGATAGCTAGCTGAGGGAGCAACTTAGTTAGCTAAGATACCTAGCTGATGGAGCAACTCAGTTAGCTAGCAGAGAAAGATAGCTAGCTGATGGAGCAACTCAGTTAACTAGCTTCATCATGAATTCGGCCAGAAGAGAGGTAGCAAGCAAGATAGCTAGTTGGATAGCTAGCTGGCAAAGCATCCCAGTTAACTAGATACAAGCATGGTTTGGTCATGGAGGAAATAGCAAGCAAGATAGCTAGCTGAGGGAGCAACTAAGTTAGCTAGCAGAGAAAGATAGCTAGCTGATGGAGCAACTAAGTTAGCTAGCAGAGAAAGATAGCTAGCTAGCAAACCATCCTAGCTAACTTGATACAAGCATGGTTGGCCAAACCATCCTAGCTAACTTGATACAAGCATGGTTTGGCCAGGAAGGAAATAGCTAGCAGACCAGCTAGCTAGACTGAGAGTAAAGTTAGCTAATATCACCATGCAAAATGCCCACGGACAAAGTAGCTAACTCGCCAGTTAACTAACCGCTTCATACATAGGCAATAAATAGCTAACTCCCTATGTAACTATTTTGAAGAGGCAATCAGCCACGGATGAAGCGCTAGCTGAAAAAAATCTTCAGTTAACTAATTCAAAAACCAAACGGCTAGGAGCATTTGTCCATGTGATTTTGACTTGATGAGTCTCATTGTAAGACATCTGAAAGCATTGACATCTAAAAGCATTCTTTGGTCATTGTACTTTCCTGCATTGATCTTTATCTCCGTAATAAATAAATTAGTCCTTACTTAATTATTTTGTAATCATCAAAATCAATCTAGAGCCAACACAATTTATTCTCATTCGTTGAGAAAAAAAAATTTATTCTCATTCGTTGAGAAAAAAAAAAAAAAAAATGAGTCGAAGTCGGACTGCGATTGTGGGAGTACTCCCGACGAGAGTCGGACTCCCACCTTTGATATATATATATAAACCTGGGCACTAGGCTACTTGTCTTGACCCGGGCATGAACGAGTCAATAGCCTAAGTCCAAACAGGGCTGCGATTCTGGGAGTCCTTCCTGCCGAGACTAGGACTCCCACTTTCGATCAAGTAGGAGGAGGGGCCAATGGCTCCTCTATTTAAGATTCCCTTGATTGGAGTTGCTTCCAGGGATCTTCTCCAATTCGAAATAGAGGGACATCGTTCCTGATTTCCAACGTATCGAGGGTAGGTGCGGTTCTCGTATTAAATTCCTATCAAGAGTAGGTGCGGATCTTCTCATTAAATTTCATGCGTTTTGATTTTTCTTAAATTCTCATTACTCCTCGTTGTTATCTAATTTAATTTATTTAATTTTTAAGTTATTCAGTTATTACCATTCTTAAAATATTTTTCTAATATTTTATTGCAACTCCTTTTATCATTTTTATTACTTGCAATATATACATACATTTGTATCAATGCACAAATGTAGCTTATAGTACATAATCTTTCCATTTCTCCCATTGATTATAAATGACAACGTGACCATTATGATGGCTTTTCAAACACCAAAAATTAAAGTTTTAAATTCAACTACAATATTTTATAATGTTAGTATACAAGATGCTATATGCAATTCTTCACTATTGGCATGAATATTTTCTCAATTGCCAAGACATTCTGCAAACTAGAATATGATTTTATTTGCACTACTTAATCTCACTCACTTGCAAAATTTTCTTAATTCATTCATTTCGAGTGTTCTTCTGATGTTTTAGAAACACATAGGTAATGACATACAACTTAATTATAATCTGTATTTTGATATTTAGAAATGCTCACTTGGTGTAAGATCGCGGGGTGTCTTGATGTTCCAATAGTAGAGGGGTAGCCATGAGCCTTTAAAGGTATGACTTCTTGCCATTGATATATACTCTTCCATTTCATCTAAATATTCTAATTCATCAACAAAATTTCTTTTTTTGGATTTTGTGTTGATAATTTTCTCCTCTAGTTCTTTTTGCAGTTTACTTCTTTGGATATTCCTAGATGATTATAGGTGATAATTATGGTATCTAGATCCACTTTTTAAGCATCTAAATATAGCGGATTTTTCATATTTTACTACTGCAAAACATATCTATGTTTAGACATTTGTAAAGTCACATAGACTTTGCCAAATATTCTTATACTAACACAATGTATGCTCATTATATGCTACATATCAACTATTAAAAATCTAGAAAGGCTGAACACATTCATTTGAGATCAGCTTTATATATGTTTGATGAGTCAATTATGTCCAAGTTCTTAAAAAAGGTCTTCTTAAGCCCATTTTTTCCCTCATGTATCATTTTGCTCCTATTTATCGTGCACTTTCAGTGATGCATCTCTATTTATGCTTGATGATACTTATTGAGGCATTTGACATATACTACATTAAAGAACATTTGAGCCTTTCACAATGAAAGATTTTGATTTTATAAAATGTATGTGATAATCAATTTCCTTATGAATTCCTTGAAAACTCTCTCCTTAGTATGATTTCATATCTATTTGGAGTTTGGCATATAAAAAAACAGATTTTTTGCTCACTTCATGTTAGTTATGAATGTGCTCACCGTCTTCATTGTTAAATGACTATTTTCATGGTTTATGAAATTTTTGGCATCATTAATTTTGTTTAATTAATCTAAATCAAAAGCTCCAATTCTTTCAAAATATTAATTGCAACAAAAAGGCTTAGTATTTGTGAGTATGTCGTGTGGCTGGATTGATACTCTCAAAATATAGAGACCGACCATTTTGAATGCTTCTCCAAATCATTAGAAGATGTTGGAGCCCAAAAAGTTAACAAGTTACCAGGGCCACATACGTTCATGTTAGAGCGCACACAACTTTGTCAATAATCTAGATGATGGTATTGTGGAATAAACTACCATGGAACTCATGGAATGCGAATAAGAATTAATTTAAATATAGAAAATAAAGGAGAAAAGAGCAATCAAATATAAGACACAAAGATTTACGTGGTTCGGCAATATACCTACATCCGCGGAATGTTTCTGGTTCTTCTTTATTGAGAGAAAGGCCTTACTGCTACAAAAATCTATTAGGGTTTTTATCTCCGCACGTCAAACTCGCCAACCTGCCATCCTTGGCTCGGGTTGTCAAATCTATGTGCGACATCCTTGACTTGGGTTGTCAAATTTATGCGTGTCATTCTTGGCTCGGATTGCTAAATCTATGCACGTCCATGCGTTTGGCAGGCTTCCACTTGCAACTCCTGGTATGGGTTGCCAAATTTGCTACGCGTCCCAATCTGTCCAGATCTGTAGGCTCCCACTTGCTGCTCCTGGCATGAGTTGCCAAATTTGTTGCGCTCCTCGTTTCGTCCTCTCATGATAATTGCCAAACCTGCATGCCACTTCCAATTTTTTGCTTATCATTTCTGGAAGGATTATGAGCCATTGTTTAACAATCTCTACCTTGGCGAATAATTACTCCCTTAGAAGATCCGCTCAACCTTGAGGACCCATACCTTTACGTGGAGCCCTCAACATCTTCACAATATCAGTTTGTGACTTGGAGTAAGTCCAAACAATGTTTGAACTTCTACAAAGGAAGCATCTTTGTCAACATATCTATTGCATTATCCCTTGTATGTACCTTCAATAATAGGATCTCACCTGAAGTAAGCAATTCTCTGATCTTATGGTACCTCACATCAATGTGCTTTGCTCTGGCATGATACACCTGATTCTTGGAAAATCCAATGGCACTTTGACTATCACAGTATATACCCAGAGCTTGCTGCTCAAAATCAATATCTGAGACAAGCCCTTTTAACCACAATGCTTCCTTGGCTGCATCTATTATAGCCATGTATTCTGCCTCTGCGGTGGATAAAGCAATCACACTCTGTAATACTGACCTTCAACTAATTGGACCACATGCAAGTATGAACACATAGCCTGTAGTAGACTTCCTATCATCCACATCTCCAGCATAATCTGAGTCCACATATCCAATAATAGAAACTGAATCATCCACTATACCAAAATAAATATCATAATCAGATGTACTTCTCAAGTATTGAAGAATCCACTTTACAGCCTTTTAATGCTCCTTACTTGGGTTAGCCATAAACCTGCTAACCATACTGACTGCTTGGGCCAAGTCTGGTCTTGTGCAAACCATTGCATACATCAAACTTCCCACCACATTAGCATAAGGAACCTTTGACATGTATTGCACTTCATCCTCTATTCCAGGACACTGATAGCTGGACAACTTGAAGTGATTAGCCAATGGAGTAGTAACTGGCTTTGCCTTGTCCATACCAAACCTCTTCAATACTTTATCAATGTACTACTTCTGTGAGAGCAATAACTTCATGTTCTTTCTATCTCTGTCAATTTCCATGCCTAGAATTTTCTTAGCAGTACCTAGGTCTTTCATATCAAATTTTCTACTCAACAAGGATTTTATATCACATACATCTTTTAAATTTCTTGCAGCAATTAGCATATCATTAACATAAATCAACAAATAAATGAAAGAACTATCCTTTAGATACTTAAAGTATAAATAACAATCATACTCACAACGGATAAAGCCAATACTCAACATGTAGCAGTCAAATCGCTTATACCATTGCCTTGGGGACTGCTTCAACCCATAAAGAGACTTCTTGAGCTTATACACATGTGTTCCTTTTCCAGCTCCTCAAATCTCTTTGATTGTTTCATGAAAATCTGCTCTCCAATTCACCATGAAAGAAAGCTGTCTTGACATCTAACTGCTCCAACTCCAAATCTAGCTGAGCTATCAAGGCCAATAACACCCTAATAGTGATATGCCTAACCATCGGTAAGAATACTTCATTATAGTCAATCCCCTGCTTTTGTAACCACCCCTTAGCAACCAACCATACTTTATATCTCATACCTTCTTTCTTTGAGGCTCCTTACTTCTTTCTGTAGACCCACTTGCATCTAACTGCCCTTTTACCCTCAGGAAGTTCTACCAACTCTCATGTTTGATTCTTATGCAGTAACTCCATCTCTTCAGCTATAGCCTCTAACCACTTTTCTTTTTCTAAAACATATACTGCTTTCTAAAAAGAACTAGATTCTCCATCATTGGTTAGTAAAGCAAAAGAAGCTGACTCATCATCTGTGCGATACCTGGTTAGGAGTCTAATTATGAGTCTGGGTCTATCTATGGCAATACTATGTTTTTGTTGATGCTGCTGCCTTTTTGTACTCTCTAAATCATCATTACTGCCTTCTATTTTAACTGCTGGCTTAACTGAACTTGAAGGACTATCTAGTCTAAGTTTCACATTTACCTTAGAACTATCACCTTCTGCGCCTTAGGATCCCAAAGTCTATATCCCTTTATTCCTTTTCCATACTCGATAAAGATGCATTTTCTAGACTTCGAATCCAGTTTTGTTCTCTCGTCACTAGGGATTAAGGTATAAGCTCGACACCAAAAAATTTTGAGTACAGAATAGTCAACATCCTTACCTGTCCAGACCTGTTCTGCAGACTTTCCCTCTAACTTCACTGAAGGTGATCTGTTAACAATAAAACAAGCTGTATGCACTGCTTCTGCCCAAAACTGTTTGGGCAAACCTGCCTGTAATCTCATAGTTCTGGCTCTCTCTAATAGTGTCATGTTCATCCTTTCTGCAACCCTATTTTGCTAAGGTGTCTTAGGAACTATGAAATGCCTCTCAATTCCCTCTTTCTTGCAAAAACTTGTGAATTCATTAGATGTGTACTCACCCCCGTTATCATACCTTAAGCACTTCACGCTCTTCCCTTTCTATTTCTCAACATTGGCTTTTCACTCCTTGAACTTAGAGAATATATCACTCTTCTTTCTCATAAAGTATACCCAAAGCTTTCGAAAGAAATTATTAATAAATGTTATAAAATACCTAGCTCCACCTTTTGCTACAATCTGTGCTGGACCCCAGACATCTGAGTGAACATACTCTAATACCTTCTTGCTTTTTGTGAGAAAGACCTAAACTAAATCCTGTGTGCAGTTTACCATAAACACAGAATTCACGGAACCCAACTTTACACCGTGTAATTCCATCCAACAGTTTTCTCTTCTATAGTTCTTGCAAACCCTACTCACTGATATGCCCTAACCGTATATACCAGAGTTTGGAGGTATCCAAGCTATTCTCTATTGATGAACATGCAGACCCATTACCAACAACTATACTACCCAATAACCTATACAAATTATTTTCTATCCACTTTTCCTTCATCACAGTCATAGCACCTACAGAAACCTTAAGAATTCCACTATCTGGAGCTACTAAAAAATCACACAATTACTTCTCTAACTATCCTAGAGAAATCAAGTTCTTTTTTTTAATTCAAGGACATGTTTTACATTCTCCAATGTCCTGATTATACCATCAAACATTTTAATTCTAACATTACCAACCCCCATAGCCTTGCAAGAATAATTATCACCCATTGTCACACTACCAGCATCACAGGCCTTGTAACTATGGAACCAATTCTTATGTGGCATATAATGTGATGAGCATGCAGAATCCAATGTTCATGTGTCAGATAGTGAGTCATTACCTTTTGATGAGGCTACCGAATAATCCTCCTTTTCTGAAACATCTGTAGCAATACTAGCTAAACTTGAAGCCGCATCCTTCCTATCAACTCCTTGATTCTTCAATAGAGGATAATTTTTCTTTCAGTGACCCTTCTGCTGACACTTGAAACACTCCTGCTTTGACACCCTTGACTTGGATCTGCCCCTAGACTTTCCTTTCTTCTGCTCCCTGTTCTTTTCTTTGCCCTTGCCACATTCTAAATTGACTGGCAAACCCTCAGTCTGTGAGTTTTTTGTCTTCAACTTTTGCATTGACATATGGGACCTAAGAGCCTGCACTACCTCATCATAGTCTAGCATCTCCTTTCCATATAACAATGTCGTATTAAATTGGTTAAATGATGGTGGCAAAGAATATATAAGCATTAGAGCCTTATCCTCCTCATCAATTTTTACATCCACGCGTAATAAATCATTAACCTTTTGGTTGAACTGGGCTATGTGATCCATAAGTCTCCACCTTCTTTCATTCTAAAACTGAATAGATCACGCTTCAGGAATAGCTTATTGATGACATTCTTAGACATGAACAGGCTCTTCAGTTTTATCCATAAACCCTTTGCTGTCTTCTCATTGGTTACATCATATACTACTAAATCCGCCAAACACATCCGAATTGTACTAAAGGCGATTGACTCCATGTCCTGCCAATCATCTTCTTCCATATTAGTGGGCTTCTATCCCCTTAAAGCCTTGTGAACCTTCATCTAAGTCAACAGATCATTCACCCTCATCTGTCATAGAGAAAAAATTTTCTTTCCATCGAACTTTTCGAACTTGGCATGCACTCCCAATCCACTCATCTCAGCCTGAGCTCTGATACCAATTGTTGTAGAATAGACTACCATGAAACTCATGGAATGCAAATAAGAATTAATCTAAATACAGAAAATAAAGAAGAAAAGAGCAATTAAATTCAATACATAAAGATTTACATGGTTCAACATTTTGCCTACGTTCACGAGAGGTTTTTTATTCTTCTTTATTGAGAGAAAAGCCTTATGGCTATAAAAATCTATTATGATTTTTATCTCTACGTGTCCCACTTGCCTGCCTGCCATCCTTGGCTTGGGCTATCAAATCTATGTGCGCCATCCTTGATTCGGATTGTCAAATCTATGCGTGCCATCCTGGTCTTGGACTGCCAAATCTATGGGCACCCGTGCGTTTGGCAGGCTCCCACTTTCAACTCCTAGCATGGGTTGCCAAATTTGTTGCGCACCCGAATCCATCCAAATCTGCTGGCTTCCACTTGCTGCTCCTAGTATGAGTTGCCAAATTTACTGTGTGCCCAGATTCATCCAAATCCACCCACTTATGACAGCTGCCAAACCTGCATGCCACTTTTAATTTCTTTTTTCTTGCCATTTTTGGAAGGATTACGAGCCATTGTTTAACAGATTGGATAAAAGAGTCTGAGTGTTTTGAGATTCGTGCACGCAAACTTTTCTTCTCCGCTCTCCGATGACCTTCGATGCTGGGGTCGATCAAGCTTGACTATCTGATGGCTATCCCTTCTTCACCAAGTCCAGTTATGTACGATGGGAAAATGGGTGCCGGAACGCCTTGGCATCGTGCCCCCGAAGCTCGGTTCGAGTGGGTTGCCTCGTCTCCCTCTCCAGATGTGGTTGCAGAGCTTGAACGCCTATATTCGGACATTGTCCAAGTTTCCGAGCAGTCGCTGGAGGAAGAAGCATGCAGATGGGTGCATCAAGCGATCATTGCTCAGTGCCTTTCTTGCTGGGTTCCACTGAAAGTAATTATCCGGGAATTTCATCGAGGGGGGCATCCAAAGACATTGAAGCGGTTTTAATGGCTCACTGGCACTTCATGTTCCAGTTCTCGGACCCCCAAGCAAAGGCTCTTGTTCTTGGCCGGCCCTGGGTCACCAATGGATAACCCATCGCCGTAGCAGAGTGGCAACCAAAGTTTGTCCCTGTGGATGTCTCCCTCCTCCATGCTCTACTCTGGATCTGATTACCTCAGCTCCCAATTGAATTCTAGACTGATAAAATTTTGTCCTCAATTCTATCGGTGGCTGAGCAGTATATGTTCTCCGATGCATCAACAAAGGAGAAGAAACGAGGGGGCTTTGCTAGAGCCTATGTCTGCATCGATCTGAGTAAACCCCTATAGCCTGGAGCGAGGATTTGAGGGAACAAAGCTCCATTCTGGCAGAAATTCTTTTATAAGCACCTCGAAGGTATTTGTGGCTCGTATGGTTCCCTGTACTTTGTCGGAGCTTACGGGTCGATGCCAGATCCTTCACCGTCCTCATCTGGTCCCAGGTTTGGGCCATGGATGGTAGCAATTAGGAGATGAAAGCCCCCTCAGGACTCGCAATCAGCTCCTAGGAAGGTGTCGAAAGAGGGTTTGATTGCTTCCTGTTCATCCTTTGTTCTGTCGGAGGGGTGGCAATCCCCTAAGAGGATCGCTCGTCGCATGTTGGCCGGGGTTCCATTGATCTTTAGGCCCTCCCTTTATGGAGACAGCAATTTAGGGGCTGGATGCTGTCCTAGGGACTGAGGCACCTGCATGCCGGATTGTTGTGACCGTGCCAGCTGGCACTGTAGCTGGGTCATAGCAGCTTCAGTCTAAGCAAGGGAAGGCTGAATCACTTCAGCTTGAATGCTCTAAGTTCAATGATCATAACCCTTTGCTGCATTGGGTTTTGAAAAATGGTTAGGATGTTCGCAGTCCCGTGAGGATGATCATCACGGCCCTACTAAGAGGGCCTGGCCTGTGGAGCCGATGGCGCAGCAAATCATATCGAAGACCTCTAAAGTCAAAGGAAAAGCCCCCCTTGGGGGGAAAGGTAGTGCGCAAGCTTCATATGCTTTCTTGGCTTCCGTCGACTCCTTCCAGGAGTTTGTTGCCCTATCTAGGCTGAGGACTAAGAAGTCCCATTGTAAGATCGGGTCTGGTCTGGGTAATGGCCCTGGATTCACCCAGCCGACACAGGTGATGGGGCCTAATCATGAGTCTACGGTCTTCCTGCTTAAGAAGGCTCTTTAGAGGATGATACCAAGGAGGCTATGGCTTTGGCCCAATCTAATGACTACAGTGGTCAAGGGCCTATGGGTCCCTTCCTGCCAGTGTTCATTTTGATGTGGAGTTGATTGGGGACGAGGTTGGGGTCCCCCCCACTCAAGTCTCTGGATGAAGATTCTCATTTGGAATGTACGAGAAGCCCAAAAACCATCGTTTCGCTACTCTTTTGGGAGGCTTTTGCAACTTTATGGTTTTGATATCTGTGTCCTTTTGGAAACTTGATTATCTGGGGTTAGTCTGGCTCGATATTGGAGACAAATTTCAAATCTTGGACTTCTTATGTAGTTGAGTCAGTTGGTCTCTCTAGAGGTATTTTGGTGCTATGGAGGAATGATAATATCAGAGTCGATGCCTTTCACTACTGCGGTTTGCAAGTGGCTCTGGTTATTTCTGAGAGGACCTCTCCTTCCTGGCTCCTTTTGGGTGTTTATGCCAGTATGGAATTTAGGGTGCGTCACATGCTATGGGCTGAGCTTCTTTCACTACTTGCCCAGGGTTTTTCCTCCCTCATTGCTGGCAACTTCAACTGCATTGTGGGAGCCAATGAGAAAAGAAAAGGGAGGCAGTTTGTTGTATCTTCTAAGATAGCTGAGTTCATGGCCTTTATATCTTCTGCTGGCCTTTTGGATTTGGGGTTCTTGGGATCCTAGTTCACTTGGTGCAATAATCGTCAGGGATCTGCTCGAGTCTGGAAGAGACTTATATGGCCTTGGCCACTTCTACTTGGCTTCAACTTTTTTCTTCTGCCACTGTCACTCATCTATCCAGAATTGCCTTTGATCACTGCCCTAATCTTATATCTACCGATGTGTCTCTTCAGCAGTGTAGGCATTTCAGATTTGAGAAGTTCTGGACATTTTACTCTTCGGCTAGGATCATCATTTCTCAGGTCTGGCGACTACTGGTCAAAGGGAGTGCTACCTACAGATTATTGAGGTGTCTGGTTCTTGCTAGATGCAAACTATCCAGATGGAATCTTAGGGAGGTGGGGGACATTGAGAGGCAAGCGGAGCAAGTGGAGCCTATTATCTCTTCTTTGCAAACAAGAGAGGATCAGGAGGGATTCCTTCCTGATTCTGATTTATTGACCCTCAATCCATCATGGCTATTCACCACTCTCTGTTGATGCAGCAGGAGACTTTTTGGTGACAAAGGTCCCATATTCAGTGGCTTAAGGAAGGGGATTGTAACACTAGATTCTTTCACCATGCCACCTTGAAATGCCGAGCGGAGAATTGTATCAGGCGTTTAGTTGATGAGGAAGGCTAATTTTAGAAGGATGTCCAGGTGATCAAAGATTAGCTCTTTGACTTCTTTCAGTCTAGATAAATTGAGCATTCTAGTGAGGGGTCCCCTGTCTTCCCTATTTTGCCCCCCTTTAGGGTCTCTGCAGTGGAGAATGATCTTTTGATCAGACCGATTACAGTGGAGGACATCCGGATGGCTTTATAGGATCTGGGAGTGGATAAGGCCTCTAGACCTAATGGGTATCCTCCTTTATTCTTTTGCCACTACTGGAGTATTATGGGTTAGGATGTTGTACAGGCTATCTAGCTTGTCTTCCAGTGTAGTACTATTCTTTTGATTGGAATCAGACTCTTATTATCCTGGTGCCTAAATGCCCTGATGCCTCCATTCCTCAGTACTTCTGACCTATTAGCCTCTGCACTACCCTATATAAGGTATGTGCATGTCTTTTAGTCTCCCGAATGCGGTCGGTGATCCTCGCCTCATTTCTCTAGAGCAGGGGGCTTTCCTCAGGAGGCATAGTATCACTGATAATACCCTGTTAGCTTAGGAATTTATGCATGATCTTCAGAGAGCCTCTGGTCACTAATGCTCATGGCTATTAAGCTTGATATGGAGAGAGCTTATGATAGATTGAGCTGGGTTTTCTGCACTGTACTCTTCATTAGTTTGGATTCGATCAGCTTTTTGTTGACTGGGTTATGGCATGTGTTCATCGCCCTCCTTCTCTCTCCTTATTAATGATGGTCAGACTGATTATTTTCACTCTAAGGTCGGATTGAGGTAGAGATGTCCTCTTTTCCATTCTTGTTCATCCTATCTACTGATGCTTTGTCTCGAGAACTATCTCAGGCTCAGCTGAGCTCTTCCCTAGTTCCCTACATCGCGGGTTCCTTGGGCCCTCGCTTTCCCACCTTCTGTTCGCCAATGATTGTATACTCCTGGGCAGGGCTACTATCCATAATGCCACCACTTTTGAGACCATTTTGTAGTCTTAAGTCGAGCTTCTGGTCAGAAAGTTAAAAATCTTTAATCTGTTTCAGTCCGAAGATGATTCCTGCATTACGGGGGTCTATCTCGTATATTATGGGTATTCCTGTTCAGGCTGATCGGCTTTCCTATCTGGGGATCCCTATCACGGGGAGACGGCCACGTTGCTCAGACTTTAGCGACCTGGAGAGGAGAGTCTGTGATTGCCTGGATGGATGGCAGGTCACTAGGCTTTCTATGATAGCGAGGATTACTCTTTTACACTCGGTGTTGTCTTCTCTTCCTCTCTATCTTTCATCTAATGCTGTCATCCCACTGACTTGCTTAAGGAAGATAGAGAGATATTTTTGAGACTTTCTATGGGCCTTGATGCAGGATGGTCATGGAGTTCATCTTCTGACTTGGGATACAGTCTGTTTCCTCTCTTCCTCAGGCAACTCACAAGCACTCCTTCTGGAAAGAGGTATGTCAGCTCACTCTAGCTATTCTGAATAGCATCTCCTGGATGATTGGTGATGGAGCCTCTATGGATATTGTTCAGGATACTTGGATTACAGACATTTTCCTGTCTCATTGGCCAACTTTTGTTAGCACAGACATCCCTAATGTAATGAGAGTCACTGATTTAATCTCCCAGGATTACACTGCCTGGTCTTCTTTTTGGTGTCCAGCTTCTTTGGGGATGAGCTCTATCATCACATTCTTTCTATTCCTCTCATTCTGGGTTCCATCACTAACATTAGGGTTTGGAGGAGATCTTATATGACTTGTGCTTCTATCAGGGACCTTCTGAAGATTTTTAGGCCACAAACTCAGCATTCGATGGACTTAGAGTGGATCTGGCATCTTTCCATTCACCCTAGGATGCGGTTATTTATTTGGAAGCTTGCATGGAACATTCTTCCTACCTGTTTCGTGCTCTTGAGGAGAGGTATGAGCATCTAGCTACGTGCCCGTTATGTGGCCTTGAGGAGGAGATGGTCGACCATGCTATCTTCACATGCACTAGAGCCAGACAGATATGGCAGATTTTAGGTGACTGCCCTTGGGTGCATGGTTTTGTTTCCCAGCGTATTTCTTTTTTGAGCCTGATCAGGAAGGATATGGGGAGGGGTATCCATCAGCTGGGTTTTACATGAGCTTGCATAGTTTATCAGGTTTGGTTATCCTGGAACCAGCTCGTGTTCACTGATGAGGATGCTCCTACCCACGATAGTCAGGTCTGTCTTTTCCTTATCTGCTGAGTATACTTTCCATAAGAGAGCTCTTGATTTGCTAGCCCTCTGGGACTCCCTTGCTACTTCGCAGCGCACCATCGCATGGTCTTCATTTTTTGGGAGCCCCACCTCTAGGGTTTGTCAAAATTAACTTTGATGGGAGTGTTTGAGGTAGATGTGCTGGATCGGCTTTTGTGATTCGTGGATCGGATGGTGCGATGCTGGCGGCCGGAGGATTCAGCATTCTTGACTCCTCGGTGCCCCTTGCTGAGCTGCATACGTGTGGGTGGATATTTCTATGCCATTCATAGCCTCGACGCCTGTAGTCTTATCATGATTTGATTACTGTCATCCGCTGGCTCCGTCAGGAATTCAGCGATCACTTACTTATCATCTTTTAATTTGCGATATTCGATCTATTCTTCATGGAGCTTATGTCACCCAGATTCGGCACATATATTGGAAAGCCAATTCAACAGCTGATTGGATTACCACCAGGGTGGCCTATCACTCTGGTATTTGGAATTGGTAGCAAGGCGATCCTTGCCCTTTTGTACTTACTCAAATTTTATATTCTGATACATCAAATTTGACTTATCCTAAATTGGTATGATCATCCGTTGTATAAAAATAAAAAGTCCTAAACTATATATATAAAGCAATGAGTTTTAATGATTGAATCCATCTTTCATCCAATCAAATTCTAAACAAAATATAATGTCTCTATTATGATTGGGCAGTTGAGAGAAATGCTTGCACGCATGTAAATGAACTGCTTCCAATTTTAGCAGGCATCAATTCTAAAAATCTAATTTCAGTGCCACAAAATGAATCTGATATATTTTTGTAAGAGATTCGCCGGGATTTACTCTGATATATTTTTGTAAGAGACTCGCCGGGATTTATCCTTCCAATTTATTCTCGTTCGTTGAAAAAAAAAAAAAAGAACCGGTGCAAGTCAGACTGTTGTACTCTCGGCGAGACTCGTACCTTCTTCGATTCCATAATTAATATAACGAAAAGAAAAAAAAAAAAATTGAAAGGAAATAAATGCGATCATAATACGTGTCAGTCTTATTATTCTTCTGTTGCAGAACTTCTAATTTCTCTTTAAATGCCTCGTCGCTTGTGGAGACCTCCTCTCTTTTCCCCTTCTAGAAGAAACTAAAATCCAAAACTCTCTCTCTCTTCGCACCTGCCATTAAGCACCCAAACAACCCTTTCGTTGACCCCTTTGGTCATTAAACAAAAAAATTACCCCTTTCGTTGAACGGGCCCCTCTCTTCTATAAAAACCCGCATCCTATAGCGCTACAAAGTACAAACCCCTCTCTCTCTCTCTCTGACCCTACGTCTCTCTCTTATAAAACTCCACCCTCCTCTCTCTTTATGTTATCATGCACGCCATCCATTCTTTTACATGTTAGCATGCGCCATCCATTCTTTTACATAGAGTTCTTCATTGGAACGTCGCTGGATACGAGGACTACTGGGATTGAAGTCGCAGTCGCTTTCGGGATCTTCTTCAATTCGAAATAGAGGACATCGCTTTTGATTTTCAAGTTATGGTTCTCTTCTGCTTATATTTTCATGTTGGTAAGGGTTTACCATTTTGTTCTGTTTTGAGTTGATTGCCGTCGACTCGATTTCGTCAATCGCAGTTCAGGCTCCACCTCTAACACCCCGTCTCTTTCGCTCTCATCTATCTCTTTAAAAATATTCTGATTCTTCTTTCCTCTCTTTAAATCGTTGTAGGAATCAAGAAAGAGATGGAATCAAGAGGTAAGAAGGTTGATGAAGTCCATCTCCTACGCATGATTCCTCGATGGGTGATGGAGTTGGCAGAGAAGCATGGAACCGAACCATCCTTCATCATGGCCAAAAACCTTACTAAGAGCGACCTCGACCGCAATCAGAATCGGCTCCTCATCAACGCCGATTTTGTGAGGGCCGGTCTCATCCCTTTTCTCACTGATGAGGAGAATGCCGCTGCCAACCTTCTCGACTATGGACTAAAGCGCAAGAAAGCGAGCACCGGAGCCGAACACGTTAAAGAAGGAAAGCTCAAGAAGATGAAGACGGTCGAGGCCGGCGACGGAGTCAAAGAACAACCAATGGGAGAGGGAGAGGCTGCCAAAGAGAAGAAGGTGAAAATGGTCGCGAGGGAGCATCGAGGGCTGCGTGTGCCGGTGTACGTGGAAACTAACAAGTGGACGGCATACGTGATGCTGTCCCGTTGGGGTTCCTCCAACGGCACCATTCTCAAAGGGAGCGAGTACACGAGATATCTTTCCAAATGGTTTGGTGCTAAGGAGGGCGACGAGGTGGTGTTGTGGGATTTCGAGGAGAGATGGGAAGAGCATGCTTCGCGCTTCACAAGAAGGAGCGCTCTTGAGCGAGCCCATGCCAGGGTGGAGGAGTTCGTATCCAACGAAGAGACTCTTCGATTTATTCCAAGAACAATTTTTTTTCTTTTTCCCAGAAAACCGATTGTTTAATTGCTCGCGGGCGTTGAATTTAAATTTTGTTTAGGTCATAGTACAAGAGACATTCATATATAAATGTAAATAGACGCACTTATTTTGTTTGGTTTTATGGTGTTTATGGTATTAAAGAATCTTGGATTATTATTTTTTAATAATATACATATATATTTTTCCAAAGAATTTATTCATTTAGCTATCCTTGATCCTATTTTTTTAATCTTAATTAATAATAGATGCTTATAACTGATGAGGGGTAAAATCGTCATTATATTATTGATCGCTCACATCAGCGATGAGGTCGCGGCCAATCCAAACATCCTGCTTGCCAGCTGACCAGACCAGGTGTGACATTCTAGCGACAAGGTCAAATAAGCTTTGATGAACTCGGATCACCCTGACAACCTGGACCACCTTTATACTTCGGCCATATGAGCCGAGCTATCCTTATTTCTCGGTAACCCGAGCTATCCTTATACTTCGATCGTCCGAGTCGAGTCATCCTTATTCTTCGGTAACCCGAGTTAACTTTATACTTCGGCCATCTGAGCCAAGCTATCCTTATTCCTCGGTAACCCGAGCTATCCTTATACTTCGATCGTCCGAGCCGAGCCATTCCTCGGTCATTCCAGCCTATCCATTTTACACTTCAGAAAATCAAGCTATTCCTCATCCAAGTCAACCACGGCATTTAAAATACCTCTGTGGAATCCGACACAGGGAGAGTTCGAATCCACTATAGCTGAATAAGATTTCAGATAGCGAATCATACCCAGGAGTGGAGCCTACGCAATCGTGGAATCCCAAGGCATCAGCCAGCTCTCCTAGCCGTCGATCCTCTAACTGACAAGATACATATCCTACTGATCTCGTAACAAACTCGATTCGAATCCGTTTCAAATCATAACAACTTTCGGCCCCCACAACGCGCCTAGGGAATCATGTAATCCTCTATAAATACCACAGCACTTCAACCTCGTACGCACGAATCACCTTACAAAAACTTCTACACATTCACTTGGCTTTACGGAATCGATCACTCCATTAGAGCTTTGATCAAGAGCTTGGAGAAGATTTTTATGTGAAAAGTCTTCTTCTCACATCTGCCTGTGTGAATCGAGGGGGGTTGTCGGTCCCCGCAAAGGACAACCCCAAGGAAATCCTTTGCGAGCGACTGTCTTGCAGGTTCCACTCCGGACGTCGAGATTAGTTGACGTCGAGATTGAAGTTCGGACCGGAGCTGAAGCCCATCCGAGTCAGAGAACGATTTCCGCGGCAACAATAACAAATAACAATCTTGATGTTATTGTTCGTTCAATATATGGATCAGCGCCTTTTCGGATTCGAAGGGGCTGCAATTAATGCCTGAATATGTTGATGTTTCTGACGATGGCGAGTCTGAAGAAGAAGATGAAGATGAATATGTTGATGTTTCTGACGCCAAACTTGGCGCCGCCCCTGGTCCCAGCGAAGCTGCAGCTTCTGAGGGACGGTCGCAAGCTGCCGCTGAGGGGGCAAAAGTATTGGAGAAGGACGAGTCTAGTCACACTTTCACAGATGTAACTGAGGGCCCTTCTAAAGCTGATGCGGCTCCCGATCCTTAGGAGTCGTTCTTGTATCCCATCTTTTAGACATTAGTCTGACGTTTCTTAATAAATGAATTCCCCGTTTCCACTTAAGTGTTTTCCTTGTGTGACTTTGTTGTCGATTTCATCTCGATAGTGAGCGACCTATGGCTCATTGACGCTCTTAGGTCATCCTTATCTCGAGATTGAAGGAAACATACTGGCTACGGCCGATGGGCAAACTAGATTGGCTTGGGCCGACGAAGAAAAGTAGGTCGGCTGGGGCCGACAGACGAAATAGGTCGGCTGGGGCCGATGGGCAAATAAGTTGGCTGGGACCGACAGGCAAAGTAGGTCGGCCAGTGCCGATAGGCAAATAGGTCGGCTGGTACCGACAGACAAAATAGGTTGGCTGGGGCCGACAGGCAAAGTAGGTCGGCTGGTGCCGACGGGCAAAATAGGTCGGCTGGTGCCGACAGACAAAAAGGCCTTCGCACTTTCTGCCGTTCTGCCAACGCCCCACTGTCTCGCAGGTGATTCAGTTTTTATTTCACCAGAGTTGATGATACGGCGTAGTGGGGGGCATAAAGCTGTATCATAGCTTTCCGAAAGGTGCTCTTTTCCCATGCGGATCACATCGTTGCGCACGCAATCGCTTACCATTGGAGGACATCGCTTTCGAAGGACGATATTCTGAACCCGCCAGTTTTCAAAGCGTCAGCGGACGATTTCCTGCATTTAATGATCGTGATTCGGGATCAGGAAGGGATCTCCGTACACGTCACAACTAAGGCGGTGGGCCTGGCGCGCAGTGGGGCGCTGCGCTCATCCTGAGGGGCCACATGGAGGCATGGGCCAAGTGCTTGAAACTCGGGACTTTCAGCTTTGATAGCTTGTTCCCAGTTCTTTTCTACCTATAAAAAGGGGAGAAAGGGGTCATGTTTGGCTATCCCCAAAGTGTCTTTTTCATCAGAGCTTCCATTATGCTCACTTCTCTGCTGCTACGAGTGGGAGGACCGATTTTTCCTCTCAGGGGCTCCTTGCCGCCAGACAGCTGGGGCGACCGGGGAGCTGTCAAAGAATGGCTCGCCCTTAGAGGATGAGCCCCGGAGATCACATGGAGAGTGCACATAGGGGGCGCAGAGATCACACGGGGAGCGCACACATACCCTTCCCGTGTGACCTTTGTGGCCGGTTACGGGGGGCTTACAGTAGGAAGTGTATCGACGCCCCCGTAGCACGCACAGACTCTCCCTCTTTTGCTGGCCTGGATTCCCATCCCTTCTCTGAGGGGAATCCTTGCCACGGGTCGGAGAAAATGGGAGCAACCGGGGTCTGATGGTCCCCGGGCCTCTCGGTCGGGCAGCGGCCTGCGATCCAGCACCCCCTCCTAGGGGAGCGGGCTGGTTTGCCCGAATCCTCAGAATCAGCATCCACGGGTCGTGCTGCCTTCTGAATCTCTTCATTTGGTGGGAGCTGTGGAGGGTCAGCTTTATCGACCGTCCAGGCGGGCTGACCGTTTCGTGGTTTGCCTGATTTGTCGATCCGAACGCCAAAACGTCACAGATTGGTCAGTCTGCTTTGGAGCAGTTGCCCGAGTTTTGTATTTCCCTTTATTTTATGCATTTCAATACTCTTGTAACGCCTGTGAGGCATTTAACTGATCTTGATCGGCAATAAAGAGAGTTATGTTCTATTTCTTGATCTCTATCTTTTCTTGTGCCGAACTTGTGGTTGTTGTCGTTTTGTGAGGTACAAAGGCGTCCCGCTCGTCTCTAGATGAGGATCTCATGCCGTCCGAACTAATCGAGGTTCGTGTGTGGCGGTTCAGAGATCACTCGGCGAAACATGCTCCTTACTCTGGTCAGAAGCCTGGTATTTTTGCGCTTCGCTTTTGATGGAGCCCGATTTATCGTGGGTCGGCTTTGGCCGAAGTTCAGGGAATTCGCACCCCTTTCCCATCATGGTCCAGGGAACCTGTCGCTCGGGCCAGCCGAGTTTCGGAGATATTTGACTTGGCCCTGCCAAGGTTCGGAGATTCAGTCACTCGGCCCAACCGAGGTTCGGAGGTAATCGACTTGGCCCTGCCAAGGTTCGGAGATAATTGACTTGGCCCTACCGAGGTTCGGAGAGATTTTACTTGGCCCTGCCAAGGTTCGGAGATTTAGTCACTCGGCCCAGCCGAGTTTCGGAGATCCGGGCTCAAGAGAGCGCCTCAGTTGTCATCGTGGGCCACGGCGTTAGGTCCACGTGGCGCTGATAAAGGGGCATCAGAGCGGAACGGGCGGTATATTTTCACGCTTTTATTGGTGGCGCCACTCTTCCCGAGGGGACAGGTCATTGGCCGAATGCCGGACTTCCGCGTTTCCTAAAAAGAGGCCAGCATTAAGAGGCTCGGGGAAGCGCCGAATGCATTTATTGCGGGGGCCGACAGATCAAAAAATGTTTGCTTGGGGAATTCCCGAACAACCTGCTCGCGCTTACCGATCTCGCTCGGGATGGGGCGCGACACTTCGGATTTCGCAAACGTTGAAACGGCGACGCGTGGCGAGTTCTTATGGGTCGGTGGTTACGGCGCGGCCGATAGGGATACCTGCCTGACGAGTATAAATACGACCGAGGGGCATCGGTTTCGGCCATCCCTTGGTTTGAGTTCCGAAAGAATGGCCTCTCCAGGACGATCATCAGTCGGGTCGCGTTCCTCGCTTGACAGCCTGCCGTGCTCGGAGGGGAGGCGTACCTCCGTTACTGTTGACGGAGAGGGCCTAGCGTCGGCCTTTGCGAGTAATCAGCAGCTCGCGAGGATCGCCGAAGAGCACCTGGACGTGTCGGTCAGGGAGGCGGAGGCCTCGCGCCGGTTGATGGACCGGCAGAGGGAGGAGATTGCGTCCCTTCGTCAGCAAGTGGCTGACTTGACGGAGCGCTTGGAGGAGCTGTTAGCCTCCGGGAGTGACTCCGGATTCTGATTTGGGGCCTCTTTTCTTGCTTTTGTTTTTTTTACTGCCTCTTTGTAATCCTTTTTTATAAATGAAAGATGGATCTTGCTTTTGAAGTCCTTTTCTTCAAGAGTTTATGGCCTTGACCCGTGTGATGAATTAGGGTGTCGGCGTGGCCCCATCGTTTTTGTGCGTTGGTGTAGGCGCTTTGAACGATGGGTTATAGGGGCGTCACCCAAAAAGGTTTTCAGTAGCAGAGAGGGGGATCTCCTAGCTCTGCTTGGGGCCTCTGGCCGATCATGCGGGGCTTAATGGCCCTTTAGGGGGGTTCTGCCAATGGTGGCTTTCCCTCGTGCGCCGATGATTTTTGTTTATCGCTCGTTTTCAAACCGGACGAAGCCCCTTGGGGACTATTTGAAATTTGCCTGGCTTTAATCGGGGCCTGTATACTTCGGCTTTTTCGCTGGGGTTTTAGCCCGAATGACTTTTACCTGGTCTTACCATAGCCAGGAGGATTCATTGCTCGGCCCTGCCGAGGTTCGGAGAATATTTTACTTGGCCCTGCCAAGGTTCGGAGATTTGTTGCTCGGCCCAGCCGAGGTTCGGAGAATATTTTACTTGGCCCCGCCAAGGTTCGGAGATTTGTTGCTCGGCCCTGCCGAGGTTCGGAGAATATTTTACTTGGCCCTGCCAAGGTTCGGAGATTTGTTGCTCGGCCCTGCCGAGGTTCGGAGAATATTTTACTTGGCCCTGCCAAGGTTCGGAGATTTGTTGCTCGGCCCTGCCGAGGTTCGGAGAATATTTTACTTGGCCCTGCCAAGGTTCGGAGATTTGTTGCTCGGCCCTGCCGAGGTTCGGAGAATATTTTACTTGGCCCTGCCAAGGTTCGGAGATTTGTTGCTCGGCCCTGCCGAGGTTCGGAGAATATTTTACTTGGCCCTGCCAAGGTTCGGAGATTTGTTGCTCGGCCCTGCCGAGGTTCGGAGAATATTTTACTTGGCCCTGCCAAGGTTCG
>UESW01003302.1:71668-92450 GCA_900491605.1 Calamus simplicifolius | reverse complement strand
TAATTTCTTGAGAATTCATTATGTTCATAAGGAAATTTATCTAGAAATTTGATTCATTGTTTCCCAAATTGATAAGGAACATTTATCTAGAATTTATTGATCAATTTGATTAGTTTCATATCCTTGAAATTTAAAATTTTGTCACTGAAACTAGTGGAGTCGACATCTTCATATTTTGATGCTCTGTCTGGGCAATTAGAGCCGACTCTGGCTTCTGTAGAGCCGACTCTAATTCGGGCACGACAGATTTTTGGTTCGGAGCCGACACCTCGCTTTGCGGGAGTCGACTCTAAGTGGAACTAGATCAAAATAAAAAAGGTGGAGTCGACACCCAAACGAACCCTATCGTCTCCTAATCCTTTCTAAAGCCGTTCCAAACCGATTCCAACCCCTTCAAACCCCTCAAATCTCTCAATAACTCATTCCAATCATTCCTATGGCTCCTAAGAAGCGTACTATCGTTGGTGGATCGATCGTTCCCACGAAGCGTCGCTCGATTCATAGGCAACCCTCACCGTCTTTATCATCTGCCACCCAAGATGCTTCTCCACCTTCACCATCTTCTCCATGGGTAGATCAATTAGCGGGTAAGGCCATTACAACTGGAAGAAAAGTATATTTCGATTTCTTTGCTTCGGAGGGCTTCGCTATTGGCCGATTATTGAAGGAAATGGGATGGGAGAAAGTTTGTTCTTTGGATGTTCCTACGTACCCTGCCATTGTGAGAGAATTCTACAATGATTTATGTAGAGGAGAGGGAGGTTTAGTGAGTTTTGTAAGAGGAACCAAGTGATAATCATGGCTGAGACTCTTGAAAATTTATTGGAGATGCCTACTATTGGACTAGTTGAGTATCAATATGATGATAGAGAAGGTGCCCTATCTAGGATGTCAGGGAGAGAAGTATCTGAGTTTGAAGAAATCATGGCTAATCAACTAAATTTGGAACTCAGGTTACTTCATAATATTTGTGGAAGAATCTTGTTTCCTAAAATTGGAAGGTTTGAGTATGTCTCGGAGCGAGATATCTTGTTGATGGACTGTATCATTACTGGAAGGCCTGTTAATTTAGCTAGAATGATGATTGGCTATATGGCAGAAGTAGCAACCAAGAAGAGATCAACACTACCATATGGTATGATTCTGACCTTAGTTTTTAGAAGCCAAGGTGTGCTAATAATGGATAATGAGTCACTAAGGAAATTAAGGCATACTGATTACTACAGTGTCTCTACAATTCACCGCATGGGCTTCAGAAAAGAGAATGATATTTGGATAAAAAGAGGATGAGAGACCAGAGCAGAGGAAGTTAGAGTTGAGGAGGCCAGAGCAGAGGATATTCCTGGACCATCTACTGCTGGACCTTCAGAGGCTGGACCGAGCACTCATCCTTCACCTCCACATCAGTCAGCTTTGGTATCTGAAAGATTTTCAGAGGAGCAGCTTGATCAGCTCAGAGCCCTACTGACTGAGCATGATTCGTAAATGAGAAGTGAAATGAAATTGATATCTGCTAAGCTTGACATGATAGTTTCTACTTTGGATAAATCAGTGAATACCATGTCATCTGAGCTTCAAAGATTTTTGAAAGGCTAGAACAAATAGCAGATGGATCAAGAGTCTATTTAGATGCTACTGGTCAGTTGAAGAAAGATATTAATGTTGTTGTCGCTCAATTGAAGCTTGTCTTGAAAAATTTAAGAAAGACCAAAAGATGAGATTATGGAAATGATTGGTCATTTGAAGAAATTGTTTACAAGCATGTTTGATTTTGATACCCTGTCTTATCCTAGTTTGTATCTTAGTATTTCTAGCTTTCTTTACTTTGATAGCTTGTATCTAGGAATTTTGGTTTACTGTGAATATACTTGAATATGTTACTTTACTGTGAATGTACTTGAATTGATACATGTAATGAATCTTGCATTGAAATACAATTATCCTTTTATTGCAATTTTGTCTATGAGAACCAATTACCATCTCTATGATTGAATGAACCAACAACATTGCTCTGATAACCTTCTTTATTGTTTTTTAAATTCACCTTATTGCTGATAACAAAAAAGGGGGAGAGAAAAGTGTATATGCATAAAAGCAAAAAAAAAAATGAATGAAAGAATATAAGATTTATAAGATTTCAATAAGTCTTAATCAATTGGCATATCAATTGGCATATCTTAAAAGGGGAGAGAGAGGAATTTCTAAATTCTAATCAATCGATCATATTTCAGTGTATCTACATATACCTTGCATAGGGGGAGTTATTTAATGTAGGGGGAGCTTAATGATTTTCTATGTTAAATCATCTTGATTGTTGTTTATAATAGAACTCAAGTATGTTTTTAAAGTTCATTTTGAAACTTGACATCAAATTCTCTATTAGGAAGTTTTAAAGCTTTAACAATATTTATAACTCTTAATTCAAATGAACTTTTAATACATATACTCAAAGTTTTTGTCATCATAAAAAAGGGGGAGATTGTTGACCCAATTGTTGATTTTGATGATTAACAAAACTATTTTGAGTATAACATTTGAAGTTACTAATGATTTTGATTAAGTTTTTTAGTTTCTGATATGATTTATTAATCAAAATTATAAGACAAATCAAGTTCTAGTTTGAATCTAATGTCAAGGTAAGATTGCAGACATTAGAGTCGACACATGGAATCGTAGAGTCGACTCCGAAAATTGGCACAGACTTAGAGTCGACTCCCGGACTGTTAGAGCCAACTCCAACAGAAAAGACAGAACGATGGTTTTTCTGGCCACGACTTAGAGTCGACTCCAGGACTGTTAGAGTCGACTCCAGAAGATTTTTGTGTCGACCCCAAAAAAGTCAAGACGACTCCAGTTCAAGCGATTTGGGGATTTTTGATTTAGAGCCGACTCCAGAAAAGTTAGAGCCGACTCCAGAATGTCAGACGCGACTCCATAACTGTCAAAACGACTCTAAACTTTACTTTTATCTTTTTAATCCCAACGGCTATTGCTATTTTGGTTCTAATCCTTCTTACACTTGTTTCTAACGGATAGTTTTAAACTATTTATGGATTAAACTGATCTATAAGAAGGGGGTTGCTACATCTGAGAAAGATAGAGGAAAAAGAGATAGAAGAGACAAGTATAGAGAAAAACCTTTGAAATCCATCAGAAAAGAGGGAAGATTCGAAGGAAAGATATACTGATTCCCCAAAAGAAAAGAAAGAGATTCCAAGCTTTCATAGCTCCATTTTGAAGAAATCTCAAGAAAAGAAGCAAGCCCTAGTTTTCTGATCTTCGGAGCTTCAAGAGCATTCTAAAGGAAGATCCACTCAAGAGAAGAGAAGAAGCAAGCCACCAAGATCTGCAAATTAGGCTTTGATTCTTATCTCTTTATTTCGTGTTCTATCATTGTATATTTGTTCATTGGAGGAGCCTTTGTTTTGTAAAAATGATTATTGTTTGCTGGGTCAATCGGATGATTGATTCCATTGAGGCTGTTAGCCTTGTGCAGGCAGTTTGCTTGTGGTGTAAGGTTTTATGCTGGTGAGCCTTGAAAACCAGCTGGGTTCGTTGTGCACCCGGAAAAATAACAAGTTTGAGTTGTGAGCTTGCAAAACAACTCTGCTGTAATCAGATTGATTATAGTGTGGACCCAAGAGATACTTGGGAGTGGACGTAGGTGTAGGTATACCGAACCACTATAAAATCTCCTGTGTTTGTCATGATCGTCTCATTATCTTTAATTCTCTATTTGTGCATATTATGTTTTAATTTGTACGAATCTAAGTTTTTATTTCCGCTGGGGTTTATTTTCGAAAGAGTTTAAATTTTGAAAAACCCAATTCACCCCCCCTCTTGGGTTGCTATCTCGACCAACAGTGTTTGATCATTACAACAAGAGTACCATTAGCAGTTAATATTACTGTCCAAAGACTTGATATTAATGTTGCACTGGGTATCTTGAGATGAGATTTACCATTAATTTAAATTTATTGATATTTGGTATTAATTATTTATATGAGCATGTTATTTATGTATTGCTTTTATTTTACAGCTAATGTTGCTACTATTTCTGCTAACCTTAATTCGGTGCCGGTCCTTAATGGTAATAACTTCAAGGGCAAGGATAAAGACAAGAAAATAAAAATAAAAAAAATAAAAAATAAGGCTGCTAAGGGTCGAGCAAAGAAGAAACAAAATCAGGATAAGGACAGTTGTTTCTTCTACAATAAGCCTGGACATATTAAGAAGGAATGTTCCAAGTATCATGCATGTCATGAAAAGAAATATACATTTCCTAATATGGTCTGTTCTGAAGTGAATATAGTTTTAGTACCTAGAAACACTTGGTGGTTGATTCTGGTGCTACTACTAACATCAGTGTTTCAATGGAAGGTTGCATAAGCTACCGAAGGCCAACTGATGCTGAAAGACGCATTTATATCGGAGATAGCAAGTCGGTAGATGTGAAGGCAATTGGGCATTTTAGATTGTTATTAAGTTCTGGTTATTATTTGGATTTGAAAGACACTTTTGTAGTATCGTCATTTAGACGGAATTTGGTTTCTATTTCACTTTGGATAAATTAGGATATTATTGTTCATTTGGAAATAGTCAGTTTAGTCTTTCGTTAAATTCAAATATTATTGGAACTGGTTCTCTTATGGTGTATGACCATCTATATTTGCTTGATATTGTTGCTTCTTATAATGAAACCCTGAATATGGAATCAAGAGGTACTAAGCGTAAAATTTGCAATGAAGTTCAGGAACATTATGGCATAAGCAATTAGGTCACACCTCTAGAAATAGAGTTGAACGACTTGTGCAGATGAAATTTTGGATTCTCTTCAGGAACATTATGACATAAGCGATTAGGTCACACTCTAGAAATAGAGTTGAACGACTTGTGTCAGATGAAATTTTGGATTCTCTTGATTTTACAGACTTTAATGTCTGTATGATTGCATTAAGGGCAAACAGGCTAAAACAAAGAATTTGGGTGCATATAGAACTATGGAAGTATTAGAGTTGATACATACGGACATTTGTGGACCATTTCCTACACCTTCTTGGAATGGTCAACAGTATTTTGTATCATTCATAGATGATTATTCAAGATATGCATACCTATTTCTTATTCATGAAAAGTCCCAAGTTTTGGACGTGTTCAAATCATTTAAAGCTGAAGTTAAGCTTCAACTCAACAAAGGATTAAATGAGTCAGATTTGATCATGGTGGTGAATATTATGGTAGATATGACGGATCAGGTGAACAACGTCCAGGACCATTTGCTAGATACCTAGAGGAGTGTAGAATTGTCCCACAATACACCATGCCAGGGTCACCTAGCATGAATGATGTAGCTGAAAGATGAAACAGGACTCTTAAGGATATGGTAAGGAGTATGATTTATCATTTTACCTTACCAGAGTCACTCTGGGGAGAGGCACTAAAGACATCAGCCTACATTCTGAATAGAGTACCAACTAAAGCAGCTATCAAAACACCTTATGAGCTTGGATAGGATGGAAGCCTAGTCTAAAGCATTTTCATATTTGGGGATATCCAGCTGAGGCAAGACCTTATAAGCCACATGAAAAGAAATTAGACTCCAGGACAGTGAGTAGCTATTTTGTTGGGTATTCTGAGCGATCCAGGGGTTACAAGTTTTATGATCCCAAATCAAAGATAATTTTTGAGACGGAAACTGCAACGTTCTTTGAGGATATTGAGTTTGGGGGGAGAAATAAAGTTAGAGACTTTGTCTTTGAGAAGGAATTTGAACTACTACTCTTGTTGAAGAGCAGCTAGTTCCTATTCCTATAATTGCTTTTGATAATATCAAGTTACAATTCCAGAACAACAAGAAATTATTGTTCAACCCTCAGAGGTACAAACTCAACAATCTCAAAAACAAGTGCATCAAGAACAAGTGCCTTTGCGGCAATCCACTAGAGAAAGGAAGAATGCTATTCCAGATGATTATATAGTGTTTCTTCAGGAACATGAGGAAAATAATAGCATGATGGAAGATGATCCTGTCAACTTTCTTCAAGCCATACAAGGTTCCAATTCAGAAAAGTGGATTGAAGTAATGAAAGAAGAGTATAAGTCTATGCAAGACAATAAAGTTTGAGAACTTGTCCCATTACCAGAAGGTGTGAAACCCATTGGTTGTAAATGGATTTTTAAGACCAAACGGGATTCAAAGGGTAATGTGGAAAGGTATAAAGCTCGTCTTGTGGCTAAAGGCTATACTCAAAAGGAAGGGATTGACTTTAAAGAGACATTCTCTCCAGTTTCATCGAAGGACTCTTTTAGGACAATCATGGCTCTTGTTGCACAGTATGATATGGAACTCCATTAAATGGATGTCAAGACGGTGTTTCTCAATGGAGACATTGATGAGACAATTTATATGGTGCAACCAGAAAACTTTGTGTCAGGAGACCCAAAGAAAATGGTTTGCAAATTGACAAAATCTATTTATGGGTTAAAGCAAGCTTCTCGTCAATGGTGCCACAAATTTCATCAAGTAATTCTCTCATTTAATTTGAAGTGAATGCAGTTGATGATTGTGTGTATCATAAGTTCAGTGGGAGTAAATATATTTTTCTGATTTTGTATGTGGATGACATTTTGCTTGCCACAAATGATATAGGCATGTTGCACGAAACCAAGATATTTCTATCAAGCAATTTTTAAATGAAAGATCTTGGTAACGCCTCCTTTGTATTGGGAATCCAGATACATCGAGATCGTTCTCAGGGTATCCTTGGATTATCACAAAGAAGCTATATCGATAAAGTACTTAAGAGATTTGGCATGCAAAATTGTAAACCAGGTGATACCCCTATCGCTAAAGGAGATAAATTCAGTATTAATCAGTGCCCAAAGGAAACCTTGAAGTTGAAGAGATGCAGAAGATTTCTTATGCTTCGGTTGTAGGGAGTCTAATGTATGCTCAAGTTTGTACGTGTCCGGATATTGCGTACATTGTTGGAGTGTTAGGTAGATATTTAAGCAACCCAAGTATGGATCACTGGAAAGCAGCCAAAAGGGTTATGAGATATCTGAAAAGAACAAAAGATTACATGCTCACATATAGGAGATCAGATCATTTTGAGATCATTAGGTATTCTGACTCCGACTTTGCGGGATGCTAAGATAGTAAAAGATCCATTTTGGGCTATATATATCTGTTAGGTGGTGGGGCTATTTCTTGAAGAAGTGCAAAACAGACACTCATAGCTTCTTCTACCATGGCAGCAGAATTTATAGCATGTTATGAAGCATCCAATCATGGGATATGACTGAAAAATTTTGTCACTGGGCTGCGCATATTGGAAGGAATTGAAAGACTGCTAAAGTTATTTTGTGACAAGTCAGCCGTATTATATTCCAACAATAATAGGAGCTCAATCAAGTCAAAGCATATTGACATTAAGTTTCTAGTTGTAAAGAAAGAGTACAGAGTGGTCAGATTTCTATAGAGCATATAAGGACAAACTCCATGGTTTCAGATCCCCTTACAAAGGGTGTGCCGCCCAAGGTCTTTCATGAGCATACTGCTCACATGGGCGTTATAGAGCATGACGATGCTTAGATTCAGTGGGAGTTTGTATTGCTTCTATTTTATGCTTTATGTTTGGTTTGTACACACTTATGTGTTTGTATATTTTCTGATTAGAAATAAAGTATTTTATTCAGTTCAGTACACTCTGTACAATTATGTTAAAGTTTTGATCTCACTCAAGTTTAAGAAGGACCAGTTGGAAATAGACATGTTAAGATCACATTACATGTAATTTTCATGCTACACATCCACATCATGATTCATGTCATTCAGTTGTATCAACATACATGACCATTGATGGGTCGAGTTATGATTGATATAACAAAGGCCGCTTTGATCTTATGTTGGTATGATTGATGGACCGGATTGGTTATAGATACATTTCAGTAACGATAGTAAAATTGAGCTCATTTGGTTATTTTTGCAACATAATTATAAGGTTACACATATAGCCCAGTGGGAGATTGTTGGATTTTTAATCCAACATTGGGCTTATATGTGAAATAATTATGTGTTGCGGACTGTCAAATAAGGTTAAGCCCAATTAAAAGTGATCAGCTAAGGTTTCAGTGATTTGGGCTTTAATGTATCTGATTAGGTGTGGCCCTTTAATGTGTAGAGACCTAAGGGGTTATTTCTATTTTTATGATGGGCTAAAATAGAAATACCAAAAGATAATGATGAAATTATCTATATATAGCGGTTATGGTCCCTGGATCGCACGCACGACCTTCTTCTCTGAATCCCATCATCAGAAAGAATAGCCTAGAGAAAATTCTAAAGGGCTCTCTAGGAGTACGTGTTGATCTGAAAGGCCAACCGCAGGGCTTTGGAGAGCAATCAAGCAATATGGATTCAAGGTACGCTTTCGTTTATCAATTATGGATTCTTGATGATTAAATATAAATGATTCTTGGGCTTCATAGTGATGATCTTCACCAAAAGGTTTAGATCTAATTCCAACACTCGCAGGAGCAACCAATTGCCTCATACTTGGAACTTACCAGGAGATGAAAAGACCTTTGATTGCATTAACCATCTTGTCAATCCAGACATAAGTTGTGGCCTACAAAAGCTGGTGCAGGAAACAAATAGCTCATGAGATCACAGTTGTATGGGCAGGACCACAAAGTGGACAACCAAAGTGTTTGCTTACATGTGGAATACCAAATAAGACAGAACAAGATCAGAATTTCTTGTCAGAAAAATCCAAGCAAAGCCGCTAGATGCTTCTTTTACAATTATGATTATTATCCTATGCCAAAAAACTAGGCTTGTCGCATAAAAATCCAAGCAAAGATGCTTGATGCTTTTGTTATAATTATGATTATCCTATGCACAAAATCTGAAAGAATAACATAAGAAATACAAAGGGAAGAAAAACCATATAGGCAACTTCCAAACCTTCTTTTTTTACCGAAAATGTGTAATAACTTCTCTTTGCCTGATAACAACTTCCACCAATGAAATAAGAAGGGGAAAAGAAAAGGAGCACAGTCTGAAAAATTACGCATTCTTATTATTAATGGAGTTCTAAGGAGGTCCAAAGGAAATACGAACCACAAGAAGTGGCCCATTCCTGAGCCCTAGCTTCCTTGACCATGAAGAATACCAGAAAATGCTGTTGAGCGCTCCATGAGACATCCACCGATTCAAAAGGGAACTGCTGACACAACAAAATATCTCTAAACTTCTACAAGTCCAAATACTTCAATCAATGACTTCTTTATTCTTTCCCCCTCAAATTATGCAATCCAAACCCTTCTACCTGGCTGATGTACAGTGACAGACACCAGGCTTTGTGCTTGAACAGCAAGTGGTAGAGCGTTTAATATATTAAATATCTTAAGCAGAAGAGTCCCAAACTCTTACGAAAACCATAACCAAGAGAATCTAAACTCCATTTTCTTGTTTTGCTACCTTTAACTACTAGATTAGTCGATCGAGTTGAGAATATTACATTTCTTTTATTGGTCAACTGTGCCTTATTTTGAAGTATTTCATGACAATGTTTAAAAAACTACATGTTTATCTCTTAAAATTACTATTATTTTAACATAAATAACTTACTCGATCATCACTTAGTTTGATTTATTTCAGTATCAGTACATATACATATGCATTCAGATCCCACTTTCCATATACTTCTGTAAGCTTGCAGGGCCAAGCCCTTAAACAAATGTCAAATACACTCATACAAGTAACTAATTAAACAACATAGCCTTCCATTATTTCCACCATGTGATTACTTAATGACAGTCCATTGCAGCCTCCGTTCCATATATGAGGGAGAAATGGTTCCATCTCCAAGTGTAAAAAATTTAATCTCCACAGAAAAATGAAGTGATGTTGACTCCAGACAAAGGAGGCACTTTACCATCCAAATTAAAGTGCCATCAACCAATCAATGTTAACAGATGTAAGGCTGTTAACAGTGCTTTCTTCATCCATCAGGTAGCAACAGTTAGCAAACAATAATTCATTATTTCATTCATATATTACCACCACCAATAATAAGTTCTTAAGATCATAAATTACGAGTTCCATAGATGCTAAAGAAGTCGGGCATAACAGACAATAATCTACCAGCAGATAATTAGTAATCTTTCGAAATAAAAAAAGTGAAAGCAGATACGGAACATGTCTCAAATATCTTAGAATTTAGTTTTCGAGACGAATTCGCAGTCATAAGGGAGAATAAGGCATTCCTTGAAACCCATGTCAGATATGTTAATATGATAGAATGCTCGTCAATAATTTACGTTAAAGGAGAGCGAAGGCTAATATGAAGTAATATATCGAATCAACGCGAAGAAACTGTCTCTCGATAAGTCAGGAAAAATATACAAGTTGGAGATTGGGCGTGTCATAATGTAGATAGATGTGAAGAAGAAGTAAAATCTCATCGAACTTGGCACGGAACCAAATAAAGATCAAATTTTATGGCATGGGCTTGACTCTAAGTGAAAATCCAAACGTATACGATCTCCTCTCCATGGGCGAGATATGAGGTGGGTGAGGGACCGCGGTTTTCGTGGAACTGGTGGTGGTGGTCGAAGAGCGGCCACGGTGCAAGAGAGAGGTAGAGAGGCTCACTGCCGCACGCTGGTGGCGTCGCAGGGAGAGGCGGCGGGCGACGACCGATGGTGGCGGCGGCGGCGAGCGCGGGTGGTGAGTGATGGATCGAGGAACGGCAACGCCCAGGGATGAGAAGCGGAGACGGCGAGATCGGTGGAGGCGTGACCGTGCTTACCTTTTTTTTTTGGGGTTAAAAATTAGTATTTTGATATGATATTATAATATAACATCATATTAGAATCGTATGTAATAATAATGTATTATAATATGATTAATAAAAAAATATAATTAACTTATTATATAAGATAAAATATTTCGCAAATGGTAATATTTATTAATACAATACAATGCAATTATATTAATATTGTAAAATATTAAAAAATTTATAACAAATGAATATGTCACGATAATATTATTATATTATAATAATAGTATTATATTTAATAATTATTGTAATAATATAGATGGATATAAATTTTTTAAGCATAATTATCTTAAATTCGAATTAAAAAAAGTTAAGGTACAATGACGGTCAACATAAAACTATAACCATATTGCATGAATATAAATATAAATTCACTATAATATAGTATAATAATATCAATAATTTATTGTAGCGCAATAGAAGAATAATAATATTTTGTATTAGTAATAACATTTATCATATTAGATAATAATTACAATATAATTGTATATATAAATAGTTATACAACATTATTAATAACATAAAATTAAAATTAGGGTATAAGATGAAACGGGTAGAATGAACGAGCATGAGCCATTTCAAGATAGGTACAGTTTATTCCAACTTGCTCCATTTTGCAATTGGTATTTTACCTGTATGAAGTCTTATTTCAGGTCTAAAGCCCCTCTCCCAAACACACATGAATGGCATTTATCTCTTGCAGTTTTGGTATCTTATAATTAATCCATGCACATAATTAAATTCAATATTATAAAAACTGTTCTTATAACTTTGTTCAACTTAAATCCCAAAATCTTGTCTAAGCTAAGTCAACGACAACTGCAAATTTCAAAAACTTATTCTTATTAATGTTGACTTTAAGATTGGATCTTAGCTCTAATAAAACTTGTCGAGGCGTAAATCTCTTTGATCATTATCACCGTCTTTAATTAGTTATAAAATATTTTCATCATAAGAAACCTAGGACTAAATTTTTATGTAAAATATTTTTTAACTTAACTAAATTTCATGTTTTTTGTATTGAAGTAAATTGGCTCAACTGGAGCTCTTTTATCCATCATTGCCATATGGACACCATGGCACAATTGAATCTCTACCCAATCAACAGGAAAGGAACTGGACTTGCTTGAAACCAATAACAAAAATTAAATAACATACAACCATAAAGATCTTCCTGCATGCAAACAAGAAGTCTTACCCACTAACAATCAAAAAGATAGCAACTTGTGTTTCCATGGAAGTATCACATGACCACTCAATTTGAGCTCAATGTGCGGTTTCTGATTCCAGGAGCTTGTTGACAGATCACCATAAAACTGCCCTGAAGTGGAACCAGCAGCTATCAAGAAGATTGATGTATCAGCAAATAAATGTTTCAAGCAAGCAACCAACCAACCCAGATATTGGTTTTCCAGACTATTCATCATCCTGCTGCATGCTCCAAATCATCCTGCATGCAGAAGAAATCATAGCAATTAACCCGAGTTGCCCCGCAAATTATCTAAATCTGGATTCATGTTGCGCCATTTATCAGAACAAAGATAAAATGATTAGTGCCAGAAGATTGGCTAGCTTAAGAAGGCGCTGTATCTTTTCCCTGCTGAATTGATTAAAGATCTCTGTCACATCCACCAGATGAAGCTGCTGCTGATACCTGGGAGATGAAAAAGAGCTTCTTGTTCATTTCAAAGTCAATTTAGGCTCCCAATTCTGAAATGGTACCAAGAACCTTTTTGATCACAAGATAGAAATCAACTGCATGTTATAATTTCATTTGTTGGCAGCTGGATCTTAGCTTGGCCAGAAAAAGAAAATAGAGTACCGATAATAATGTCATTTCTAATATGCAATTTCAGTTGTTATGGTTGCCTCTATTCATTAATTATTGCTGGCAACTTTGGTAAGCAATTTGGTGCAAAGATTTCCTGCTCAAAAACATTTTGATTGTTAAAACATTATGATGGTTTGCCACAGATGCAATCTTTTAATTTGTGGCTTGTTCATCATCAGATTAGTTTAAAGTTGAACAACATTATCCTCGTTCTGCTCCACAAGATGCCAAAATGCACAAAAATATATCATCTGTTCGAACTTCTGCTGAAGAAACAGGAGACATCACCATCTATCACCGAAGTTCTGCACAACACATGTCTAAATTCTGAAATCTCCATGTTTCGCACATGTTGTTTCATTAACAGATGAGTGACAAGTGAAGAACATAATTAGAAATAAGTTTGAATCAAATCCTAATAAATAATCCATGTGCATCCAAACATCAACCAAGTGCTCAAAGTAGCAGTTTATACTTGTGCTAGCGGAATGCCCTGATTGACATAGCTTGAGGATGACCCAAAAGTAGACTTGGGCATTGAGCCATGCTCAGCCCGGCCCAGGCCCCCAGGCCAAAAAAATAAATGAGTCATGCCTGGCATGACCCGTTAAAAAAAAAATTGCGCCCAGCATGGACCGCGGCCCATTTTTGGCTGGGCCATGTCTGACATGGCTCAAAACTAGCCATACCTAGTATGGCCTACCATGGACTAGACCTGGGCACAACCAGCTGTAGCCGTTTCTAGCCATTAAAAACGGCTAGAAATGGCTAGTTGGGGGGAAGGGTTTTACCATTAAACCCCCCCCCCCCCCCCCCCGCCCCGCCCCCAAAGCCCATAAAACGGCTATATTGAGGGGTAATTTGGAAAAAAAAAACTTGGAGTCCTATAAATACCCAATTCTTTCCTCATTCTTACCGTACCAAACCAACTCTTCTCTCATTCTCTACTACTGCTATTTCTTTCTTCTAGTAAGTGCTCTAGCAATTTAATTTTTAGTTTGCAAGTGTTCTAGCAAGTGCTCTAGCAAGTGTTCAAGTGCTACACAAGAGGAGGTTCTTGTTGAGACTTGAGAAGTTAGATATACAAGAGAAAGGAGGTCACTTCTTATTGAAAGGCGAGAGCATAAGAGGAAGCTCATAAATTTTAGCTCCACGCCTTCATCTCTGATCCTCTTCTCAATTCCTCCTTATGGTTAGTTTTTACTTTTTTGCATTCATCAATTTAGAATTTTAGATATGGCATCTTATGGTGAAAGTCATTCTGGCATGCCCTCTGTTTCTGAAGAAGAGAAAACTAATTCCCAAGTTCCCTCTAGAATCAGTGAACCAAGTGAAGGTCAAACCTCTTCTCGTAAGAGACCAGTGATGCTTGGAATGAATTTGATAGAATTATGGGTTGATGGAGTTTTGAAAGCAAAATGTAGAAAATATGCAAAACTTTATAGTTGTAGTACGTAGTGGCGGAATATGCTATTTAAAAAGACATCAAGAGACTCATAGGATGTATGATTCTCATCTATAAAGTACCCTTAATATACAAGGAGGATCACTTGCAGGTACTTTTGCATATAATCATAAAATCAGAGAAAATTAATTGTAAGTTGGATAGCTAAGGATGAATTACCTTTTAGTTTATGTGAATCTTTTAATTTTAAAGAATATGTTCAATTAGCCTTACAACCTACTATAGAAGAACTAGTAGGCATACATTTAGAAGAGTAGCTATAATAAACTTTTTAGCAATGAGGCAAAGTTTAATAGAAACGCTCTCTATTTTAAATGCAAGAGTTTCTTTAACTTCTGATATTTGGTCAGCATATGTAGGTAGTAACTGTGCTCATCATATTGATAATGATTGGCAATTAAATAAACATATTCTTGCTTTTGGTGCTTTTAATTTTTCGCATTCTAAGCAATAAATTTCAAATGTCATTTATCAAACTGCATGCTCATATAATATTAATAATAAAATCATGTCTATTACTTTTGATAATGCATCTAATAATAATTCTGCTATTACTTTATTGAAGGACTCATTGCATCCCATTTTAAATAAAATTTATTACATATTAGATATGCATGTCATATATTAAATCTTTCTGTTCAAGCTGGTATGGGCATGATTCAAGATGTTATTTCAAAAATTAGAAATGCAGTTTCTTTTATTCATGCTTCAAGATCAAGACTTCAAGAATTTAAACATTATGTATAGATCATGGTAAACGTTTTAAAAAATTTAAACTTGATGTAATTACTCGTTGAAACTCAACATATAGCATGATTCATGATGCATATCCATATAAAAACTTATTAAGTGCATCTATTAATGATCATGGATTAGGATTTACATTGACTTAAACTGATTGGAGTAAAGGTAAAATTTTGAAAGATTTGTTGGTTAGTTTTTATGATGCTACAATATTCTTTCTGGTATTTATTATCCAACTTCTTGTTCATTTTTACAACAAGCGTATATAATTAGTGCAAAATTTGCTAAACATAGATATAATTATGTTTTAATGCCTATTATTGAACAAATGAAATCTAAATGGAATATTGGGACAAGATATGTCCTTTGCATAACTTAGCTGCTGTATTTGATCCTAGAGTTAAATTAAGTGGCATACTAATTTTAATTGATGCATATTGTGAAATATGATTCAAGATCCTGAACCTACTAAAAATGAGGTAACATGACTTCTTCATAATATTTATGCTTTATATGATTAAAAAATCATGGATCTAGAATACCCACACAAAGCTATGTTTCTTCTTCTAGTTCTTGCTCGCCATCTATTTTTTCATTCATTGCACAAAGAAAATACATACATACTTCAAGTTCATCTTCATCTTTAAGTAATGAACTAGAATTTTATTTACGAAATGATCTTAAGCCTGCATACGATGAAAATCAAATAGAGAATTAAGATATATTAGCTTGGTGGAAGAGTGTTAAAAATTAATATCCTATTATGTCTGCCATTGCACACGATATTTTAGCTGTGTCAATGTCCACAGTAGCATTGAAATCTGCTTTTAGTGCAGGTCGGTGTGTTCTGGATGAAAAAATAAGTAAGATTACTGGCGACATGGTTGAAATGCTTCTTTCTTCAAAGATTGGTTGGATGCTGAGACGAGACTTCAAGATATAGATGAACATGACTTATCCAGCAAAGATGATGATGATATAAATACTACTGATGAATGAGTCATCTCTATTTTTATAATTATATATTTTTTTTATTATTATTAAAGTGAGTCATCTTTTTTTTCTTCTTTTTTATTATATTCTGGAGGTCAGGCCTAGCCCCCCTTCCTTAATGCACCATTTTGATTTTAAATTAATAAACTGGTAGGGGTCTATGCCAAACCCTCCACCATTAAGATGACTTCATATTAATAAATTATCTGTTCTTAATAAATTTTTAATTTATTAAAAATATTTTTTACATAAATTTTTTAAGGGAATCAGGCCCTTATGACCATGCCGGGCTGGCACATGGGTCGTGCCATGCTTGGCTCGCCTGGGCCATGCCAGCCCAGGACCTAATGGGCCATGCCGGGCCCATAAACTTTAGCCTGCGGACCAAACCCGGCATGGCCTGGCATGACCCAGTACTGTAGCCCGGTCCAATGCCCATCTCTGCCCAAAAGCTCTTTTGAGGAAGCAAAAATACTTTTCAATATTTTTAAGATGCTTGATAAAAAATTTAAATGTACTTTCAAATAATCCAAAAGCTATTAAATTTGAAGTTTTTCTGAAAAGTTCTACTTGAAAAAGCTATTCATCAAACTTAAAGTATTAACAATATAATATGATTATATAATACAGTATATACCATACTAAAATATTGTTATGATACATTATGGATAAAATATAATTATTATAATTTTATAAAAATATAATTATAATTATAATATATTATGTGGAGTAAAATAAGCTAATATAATGATTCTAAAATGCTATAATATAGTAAACTAATATATATTACATTATAACACTATAATTTTGTAATATTACTATAATATATATCATAATATTGATATTACATTAGATAATAATTATCATAATTTTAATAATATGTTAAATATATTAAATAATAGTAGAATAATATATTAAATAATATTTATTATAATCATTTATATATAATTATTATACTTTCTATATTATACTATAATACTTATATGATATATTTTAACGTTATTATTTGACATTATTGTTATAATATTGTTAAATAATTTCTAAAATATAATAATTTTTAATAGATTAGACAACAATGCCCTTTACATTTTTATTTTAAAAATTTTTTTATTTTGGTTACACAGTAGATATTAAAATTTTAAGATGCTTTAAAATATAGTTATTAAATAGCAAATATCTTTTTACAAAGCTTTAGTATCAAAAGCTCTATTTTCAAAAGTTGGGCTACCAACAGCTTCGCCAAATAGACCTTAGTCATTAAATTCATAATATCTCTTAATGCACAACTGGCTCTGGTGATGTCACCACAACGAGAACTTTGATTTCCTCTTTTATGCTCCATGTACATTGTTAATGTTCGGCCGTTGAAAAATCAAACGCCGACGGTTTTTTTTTTAAAAAAAAAAATCAACGTTCAGCAAGAAGGGATCAAATCTCTTTTAGGACAGTCGTTTAATCCGCTTCTGAGGCCTAACTCTTTAACTCTTTAACTTATTTTTATTTTAAAATAATTTTTTTTTATTAAATATAATCTGTCACACACCACAAATATTATTTTTAAAATATATATTTAATATATATATATATATATATATATATATATATATATGTAAATACTTATATATTCCTAGTTGGAAGTATACATAATCATTTTCAATAACAAAGGAGATTTGTGCAAATTATATTTAATTAAATCATTTTTCAATAACAATCTAAAGGAGATTTGGTCTTGGATGCGATCTGATCTCTTCGTAGGTTCAAAAGTTGTTATCTTTTTTTTGTTTTCATTTGCCTCTTGATCTGAATAAATAATCTGCTTCTTTGAGTGGAAAGAAACAGAATCTTTATCGGATCCTACCGTGATTTAAATAGAAAACAGGAAAAATATTTATAGTTGGCCTTTCGGTGCTTTTTCTTTTGATGTTTTGTTATTCATATTAAATAGTTTACGTTTCTTTTTTTTTTTTTATGTGTGTGGTGCGTTCATCTATGAATCTCGTTCATATCTTCTCATGTTGGCGATGTCAATTATAGTGTATGATGCTATGTATGATATGATTGTTAGTTTATGTCATGGGATCATTTTTTGCTTCACAAAAATTTGTACTGTTTGTTACCAATCCTAAAAAATGTTGTTATTAAGGTGACAATGATGGTTATTTCGCTAAGACAAGGATGGCCTTATCTAAGGCTAGTTTGGTAGTTTCTTTTAGCTAATTTTAGAATGACAAAAAGAAAAGGTTAAAATGTTTAATGTCATCAGTTGAGTCTCCTAATGATGTGACGTAGTAGTCTCAGTATTGTGGGGGTAATGATGCACAACATAGATTATGGGTAGTGAAACAATTTCATGAATTCACTGCTATGCAAGTTTATGATGTTCATTTGTAGATTTATATTTGTGGTAATCTTGGTTTACAATGGGGACATCAGTATTTCATTTTTTGAAGATTTAGGATGAATTGTAAGTGATGAAATTCAAAACGTCTTTTTGAGTTTTTAATGAAAAGGGCTATCAGCAACTTTGAATGGAACAAGTAATTCAATTATCCTTCTGCTTGCAATTTAGTTGCATTAGTTGTTTGTTTTGTTTGTTCTTTTGTTTAGTTCTTTTGTGAAGTAGCATGGTCAATTATTGTCATTCATGTGGCATAATTAGTCTTTTTCTGTTTAATGGACATTACTGCCCATCTTATTATTTGTAACTTGCATATAAAATGCTACAAGTGGCTTGAGTTGTTCTTTCCTAATTGTGGTTGCATGCTCAAGTAGTTATTACAGTTGCAGTCCTTCTTGTTGTTCAAGTAGTTAAGTTATTCAGAAATGTAAAAGAAGATACTTTAAAATATAAGATCAAAACATAATTTATTAGATCTTTTAACCAAAGGCCTTTCGAAGGCTGCGGTATTTGAGACATCGAGGGGGATGGGGCTTAAGCCCATATATTAGTCACCAGAGTGGACCCCTACCGTCATGGTAACCCCATGGTTAAGGTTCAAAGGAAAACGATCTCTGAGGTGATATCTGGAAGCATCGCTTTAGGAGTCTGTCTCCATCCCATCCCTATGGTATGGTGCTTTATTGTGACGGTTAGGTTGAGCATAGCTCTTAATAGATCCAAGGCTGTAAATTCAGTGAGGTACGATTCATGTACCCTTGGAGGATCTACCTTATTGAGCATAGCTCTTAATAGATCCAAGCTGTAAATTCAGCGAGGTATGATTTCGTTGCACATACCCTTGGAGGATTTACCTTAGTGAGAGTAATCATGAGGCCGCACTATGGGACCGGGCGAATCCCTAGTAACTCTCATGAAAATCAAGGCAAGCGCATGGCCTAGATAGCGCTAACCCGCATTATGATCAGCTCATCTTCATACTGTGTGTATTTTATACTAAATGCAAGTTCAAACCTAGAAGGTACTTGCACTAAGCACAGTAAATTTTAAAGTTTTGAAATTGCTTATTGAATTTAATAATTTATTTAGTTATTATTCCTTTATTTTTATTTTTTTGTGGGGATTGTTAACGCTCCGCCATTTGAAAACCAAACATTTTTTAAAAAAAAAAAAAACGTTCGGCCGTTTGAAAACCAAACGCTCGAACGTTCGGCCGTTTAAAGAATCAATTGCCTGGCTATTTTAATAAAAAAAAATGTCAGACCGTTTAAAAAAATTGTAACAACTCCGTAATTTTCGGCTTCAAGGAGAGCGTGTGGTTAATTTTTTTCGCACGAGAAGGACCAAATCTCCCTCCAGGTCTGACTCTTTAACTTTAACTTTAACTTATTTTTATTTTAAAATAATTTTTCTTTTTACTGAATATAATCTGCCACACACCATAATATTATTTTAATATATATATATACTTCCAACTAGAAATATATAGTATATATATATACTTATATATTCCTAGTTGGAAGTATACACTACAAAAAAATATTGAAATAGCGACGCAATTTAGCGACGCATTCTTGCGTCGCTAAATTGTGACCAAATTGCGATGCCTTCGCGACAACAAAAAATTGCGACTCAATTAGCGACGCATTAGCGACTCAATAAACCAGATAATAAAAAAATTAATTTTTTAATTTAGCGACGCAAATAAAGCATCGCAATATTTTAAAATTAAATTTCATAAAATATAATTATGAAATAAAAATATTGCGACGCAACCAAATGCGTCGCAATATTTTTAAAAAAATTAATTATGTTAAATAGCGACGTAATAGCGACGCAATAGCGACGCAATAAACCAAAAAATTAAAAAATAATTTTTAATTTAGCGACGCAAGTATTGCGTCGTAATTATTTTAAATTAAATTAATTTTTATAAATATAATTATGAAATAAAATATTGCGACGCAATTCAGTGCGTCGCAATGTTTTTAAAAAATTGATTATGTTAAATAGCGACGCAATAGCGATGCAATAAAATAGTAAATTAAAAAAAATAATTTTTTATTTAGCGACGCAAGTATTGCATCACAATATTTTTTAAAAAATAAATTTTATAGAAAAAATTAAAAGTAACTATGAAATAAAAATATTGCGACGCATTTGATTGCATCGCAATATTTTTAAAAAATTAATTATATTAAGTAGCGACGTATTAGCGCAATAAATAGAAAAAAAAAAACTAATTTTTAATTTAGCGACGCAAATAATGCGTCGCAATGTTTTTTTAAAAAATAAATTTAATAAAATATAATTAAAAGATAAAAAAATTAAAAATAAAACATTGCGATGCAATAAAATGCATCGTAATTGTTTTAAAAAAATTAATTTTGGTACATGTGTTGGATCGATCATCGCTGATCGGGATCACGACTTGGATCGATCGCAACCGTCGGATCATCGCCGATTGAATCGATCACGACGGTCGAGATCGATCGTCGCCGATT
>UESW01003302.1:18474-62874 GCA_900491605.1 Calamus simplicifolius | reverse complement strand
CTTACTCACTGGTTGAACTTCTTGTTTCATAAAATGGATTTGTCAAACTTGATAGATTGTTAATGAGCTTATTGGACTTGATTTTCTATTTAGGATTTTATTTTGGTTCTCATAAAACTGATCTCACTTTATCTAACTTAAATAAAACAAATTTAACTTGCAAATATTAATTGAAAAAAGAATCTAGGTCTTAGACAAAATATACGCTTGAACCAATAAAATCAAGCTACACAGCGCCAGACCTATATCAGCTTCCTTTGACTACTAAGCTTTCAGAGGATCCAAGAATATTTTAAAGGCTTAAAAGTACTTTTAAAAGTTTTTATGATGTTTGATAAAATATTTAAAAATACTTTCTACCTTCACCAAAAACTAATAAAAGCTCTGCTTAGGAAATAGGAGCTTTTCCCAAAAGTTCCATTTGCCAAATATTGGGAAGCTGTTTTTATTAGACTTGATGTCATAGATTTGAACCAAATGAATAACAATATTTAATATTATAATACAACAGTAATATAATGTAATACTATATAATATTATTAAAAGTATAATATAATATGTATATTCAAAAATTATTCTAATAATATTATAATATATTATAAATAGATATAATTATTATAATTTTATGAAAATATTATTACAATTATAATACATTATGAAGAGTAATATAAGATAATATAATATATATAAAATACCACTATATAGTATACAATATAATATTATTATATTAATAATGCTATAATTTTGTAATATTACAATAGTAATATGTCATAATTTATGTTATTAGTTATTTGATAATGATAATACTTTTAATAGTATATTATAACATATTATTAAATAATAGTCCAAATATATTATAATAATTATATTAAAATATTATTATATTTTCTTATATCATACTATTACGATGAATCAAGAGAACAATAATGTTTCATGTTAAAATATATTATAAATAAATATAATTATTGAAACTGAATAAAGATATCATTGTAGTTTTAACATATGTAGTATAAAATAAGTTAATATAATAATATTATGTATATATGTTATAATTTTGTAATATTTATAATATCAAGTATTTTTTTATGATGCTGAGCTTGGATGCCCATTATGCATGAGTATGAGATTATTTGATAGAAAATGGTTTTATAGTTGAGGGAAATGTTTAATTCGTCATATAAGATAATGAGGCACAGGAACAATGGAGTGTAATTATATAATATTTTTTTTTCCAGCCCAGAATATTTATGGACCGGGCCGCCCAAATCCCTAATACGGGACAATCTGATGGCACCAATATCAATCAGACGGTCCTTATCCATCAGCTGCTCACGAGTCATGAAGACCGCTCACATCCATCGCCATGAAGCCTCCGCCTCATTCCGGCCGCCTTCCAAAACCCTCACCCAAGGAGAGTATTGACGGCACCCGGTTCGGCTACTTCAAGGTCCTCGGCAAGGGCTGCTACCCCCCTCCTGCCCCATCGTCGTCAAGGCCAAGCTTATCTCCAAGATCGCTGTGAAGAAGATCAAGGCCGCTGGCGGCTCCGTCCTCCTCACCGCCTCCTGATCCGATACGACCTACTAGTGTTCGAAGATCCAGGGTTCTTTTACTCAATCCTTTGGTCAGTTTCCGCTTTAAAGTTTAGATTTTGATGCTGTTTCATTTGGATATGTGTTGCAGACTTGATTCAGATTTCTTATTCTGGATCGATGATATATGTTTAATTTCTGTTATGAGCGTACTAAAACTAGATTTTGATAAAGTTCAGACGTTTTTATAGTGCAAAATTTTATCCTTTTTTTTGGAAAACAGTGGTTTATATTACGATTAATCCCATCTTATTGCGGTTTAATCTGTTAAACCTGGAACGGTAATTCGGTAATATATGTGTTTCTATAGTGATTTGCATGTTGGAAGATAAAAATCGCTTTTTGGTTACTTTCAGGAGGATTACCTGCAAGCAATTGCTTTGGATATGAATCGTGGCGCACATACTGACATCAGTGAGCAACTCATCTCTTCTTTAAGTTGCTTTTTGTGATACTGTATAGAATTCCCTTTTCTCTTGATTGCCATTTACCATAGGCAACTAGATAAATCTTGTAAGATTGGTTTGTTTCACTGATTGCATTTCGTGACCATGATTTTGTGGTGTATATAATAAAATTTTGTTATAGGACAATGATGTGGCTAATCGGGCCAAAGGGCCCGCAGGATGTCAGGACCGCGAGCCCTATGTCGCGTGGTCTGGCGGCAATCTAGTCCCTTGGTGTTGGGCTCACTTCGGCCTATCTCGATCCCCGTGTCGATCAAGGCCCGTCTAGGCCTCGGTGCCGATTTTGGTGTCAGCTTCGACCCGCTTAGGCCTCCGCATTGGCCAGGCCCACCTCGGTTTCGGCGTTAGCTACGGCCCGCTCAGGCCTCGCATCGGCCACGGCCCACCTTGGTCTCGGCGACGGCCTCGGCTCGTCTCGACCTCCGCATCGGCTGCGGCCCGTCTCGGCTTTGGTGTTGGCTTCGAGGTCGGCCTTGGTCTCGGTGTTGGCATCGGCTTCGGTGTTGGCCTCGGCGCCGGTCTCGGCGACGACCTTGGCGTCGGTCTCGGCAACGACCTCGGTGTCGGCCTCGGCGTCGGTCTCGGCGTCGGCCTTCGGCGATGATCTTCCACATCCAAGCTACATGGCCCACTTCCCTCGAGAATGGCGGATCACGTTACCACGAACGTGCCCGCGACGTGCGCAATGAACGTGCTTTCCCCTGGTGCCGCTAACGACGGGTATGGCCCCACGTTCAGTCCCATTACCCGTCCTTTGTGGCACGTTGAAGACCAGAAATTAACAACCGTTTGAAAGGGACTTGACCACGACGAACGAAGGGTAAGAGGGATCCTCGAACATGTATAAAAGGCCCCCGGACCTTGAGGTAGGGAGTCAAGCTCTATTCAATCATTCAAGAACAATAATCCCTGTTCCCCAAATCACTAACTTGGGCGTCGGAGGGTCCCCGCCGGAGACACCGGTCCGGGACTTTTCTTGCAGGTTCCTGAGTGGAGGAAGGGGCCCCGCCATCCCCTTAAAGGCCCGCGAAGATTTTTTCTTACCCAACGCTCATTAAAAGTGATCTGGCGGTAACAGATTGGCGCGACAGGAAGGGAGAGTGTGAGCAGCAGGGCGTGTAGGGAAGAAAGTAACCGACGCGGACAAGCAAGCTCTCAATCCCTCCTAACCCGAAGAAGAGATGGTGGTAACTCGCGCTCAAGAAGCTTCCACGACCAGCCTGGCTGGGAGCAGCAGGTGAGGGCCGAGCAGCCGGAGGCCCTCCCGCCAATTCATCCTTCACCACCATGCCAAGGTGATAGGGTCGCCGCCCTCGCTCAGGAGGTGCGGTCCCTTGCTGCGGTAATTCGGGAACTCCAACAACAATCGGTGGCCGCTCAACCTCCGACGCCACCCCACTCCTTGGAAGAAGTTATGGCGCAGCCCAGCCAACAATCCACCCGCGGAAGACATTCCTGACGGAAGGCTCACCGCCGTCGGGACGCCCCCACAAGCAGGAGATCCTCTGACAGTCCCTCTCCTCGACGATCCCGAGACAAGGCCCCAAGGAAGGGTGTAGCCCGTCAACACCGCCCGTCCCTCGATCCCCTATCTATCTCGTCAGGAGAAGAGTCCACATGCGAGAGGACTCACCTCCGCGCAGAGAGGCGACTGGAAGAGCGCTACCGACACTTAGAGAAGCTCGATCAACGACTGACCAATCAGTCGAAGGCAAAGTATGACAGTTGCCCCCTCTGACTAGGAGGATCATGGAAGAACTGTCCCCTTTCGGTTTCACCTTCCTCAGCTGGATCCCTACGACGGTACTACTGATCCCCTGGACCACTTGGAAAGTTATAAGGTGCACATGCAGGTCCAGGGGGCATCGTATGCTCTTTTATGCATCGCTTTCCCAGCCACCCTACGAAAGGCTGCGAGGGCTTGGTATTCCCGTCTACCTCCTCGCAGTATCAGTTCATTCAGACAGCTGGAGAAAGCTTTTCTTGCCCACTTCGATGCGAACCGACGGATCCCACGGGTGGCTGACAGCCTCTTTGCCATCCGACAGAAGAATAAAGACTCTTCGGGATTTCATCGCCCGCTTCAAGGAGGCAGCGATGGAGGTTTATCACCTTGACGACTCGGTGGCCACCTTGGCCTTGAAGCGTGGGCACCGCCCTTCCCGCTTCGCATATTCATTAAACAAGAAGCCCCCCAGCTTGTACGCGGAGCTGCTGAGTCGAGCTCAGAAATATATTCGCGCTGATGAGGCCGACTCCTCTCGGCGGAAACTGATGAAGGCCCCGGTAAAAAGCAAGTTCGATCAGAGTCTGGCGGACCTCATGCCAAGAAGCCCGAGCCGCCTCGTCGGGCGGACAGTCGGCCACGGACTTTCGCCCCCGTAGGTGAGCATTACACCCCCTGTTAGCCCCGATTTTCCATATTCTTATGAAAATCGAGGGTGAATCCTATCTCAAGCGCCCCGCTCCCCTAAAGCCTGGAGTTCCTCGCAACAAAAATCTATATTGCCGTTTCCATTGAGATCACGGCCATGACACGGAAGACTGCCGATAACTGAAGAAGGCCATAGAGGAGCTCATCCAGCAAGGCTACCTCGGTCAGTTTGTTCGGAGAGGAAATCCAGCAGCACCGGGCCCTTCGGTGCCACCCGCTCAGCAAGCCAATGTTGACAACGCCCCGACTGAGAAGACGGTGGCAATGATCTCCTAGTGAGCGGGGGGCACTTCAAAAAGACCTCGGGGGGTGAGAAAGATAGCATTGTAATTCCTTTCTCCGAAAGAGATTTAGAGGGGTAGATAAGCCAAATGATGAAAGCGTCGTCGTATCCATGAGGATTGATAAACATCATGTAAAGAGAATATTAGTTGATATTCTGACGTATGATGCATTTGTTTATATGAACTTGCTTCTGCATTCCCTTCGGCCAGTGACGACGCCTCTCGTCGGCTTCACCGGAGATACGGTGAATGTTGAGGGAGAAATTACTCTCCCCGTCACGGCTGAAACTTCACCCCGACAGAACACAATCTTCATAAAGTTCCTGGTAGTGAGAGTTCATCTGGCATACAACGCTATTCTTGGTCGGCCAGGTTTAAATTTGCTGGATGCCATTATCTCGATGAAGAGGCTACTGGTCCGGTTTCCCACTCGTCACGGGATCGGGGAAATGCGGGGGAAATAAGCCCGATGTCCCTCTGCTATCACACGACCCCTAGCCCTCAGTCGGTAGTCCCTTCATCGACTGCCGAATTGCTAGACCCAAGAGAGGCCGAAAAGAGAGGGGAACCGGCGGGACATCTATTGACTTTCCCCTTAGGAGAGGACCCGACGAGAACCGTCCAAATCGGAGCCTCTCTCCCTGAGGAGGAAAGAAGCTGGCTCCTTGGTTTCCTCTGAGCCAACGCCGATATTTTTGCATGGTCGCGACCGATGTGCCAGGTATACCAGCGAAGTAATTACTCATAAACTTAACATTAAATCTAACTGTAGGGCGGTCCGATAAAAGAAGAGAAGCTTTGCTCCCGAGCGCCAGAAAGCCGTTGACGAGGAGGTCCGCAAACTGATCGCCGCCGGCCACATCCGGGAGGTCCATTACTCCGACTGGTTGGCTAATGTGGTGATGGTATGGAAAGCCAATGGGAGCTGGAGGATGTGTGTCGATTTCACTAACCTCAACAAAGCCTGCCCCAAGGACAGCTTTCCGCTTCCTAGGATCGACCAGTTAGTGGACGCCACCTCCGGTCACGAGACTCAGTTTCATGGATGCTTTTTCGGGGTACAACCAGATCGGGATGGAGCCCTCAGACGAAGAAGCCATCCTTCGTGACCGAGAAGGAATCTACTGTTATAAAGTCATGCCTTTCGGGTTGAAAAATGCTGGGGCTACCTACTATAGGTTGATGAATAAAGTCTTTGAAAGTCAGATCGGACGCAACATGGAGGTATATATAGACGACATGCTGACCAAAAGCATCCGGCTGGTGACCATGTATCCGACCTAATGGAGACCTTCAGCAACTTTCATCGGTTCCAGATGAGGCTGAATCCACGAAAGTGTGTTTTCGGAGTCGCAGCGGGCAAGTTCTTGGGATTCATGGTGATGCAACGGGGGATAGCGGCGAATCCGGACAAAATCCAAGCTATCCTAGACATGAGACGCAGGTGAACAAAAAGGAGATCCAGCACCTGACGGGAAGGCTGGCAGCCCTGAGTCGTTTCCTGTCCAGATCGGCCGAGCGGTGCCTTCCTTTCTTCAAGGCCTTGCGAAAAGTCAACACCTTCGAATGGACAGTTGACTGCCAAAGGGCCTTTGAGGAGCTGAAGAACTTCTTGTCGACTCCACCGCTACTGTCGAAACCTGTGGAGGGGGAGAACCTCTTTTTGTACCTGGCTGCTTCCCAGGAGGTCGTCAGTTCTATCCTCGTTCGGATAGATAATGAGGGATCTCAGAGGCCGATGTATTACACCAGCAAAGTACTCCATGACGTCGAAACCAGGTACACCAAAACCAAAAAAATTATTTTCGCGCTAATAGTGTCGGCTCAACGTCTCATGCCTTATTTCCAAGCCCACTCAATTGTGGTACTAACCGACCAGCCCCTGAGGACGATCTTATCTTGCCCCGATACTTTGGTCGGTTGGCCAAGTTGGCGCTCAAGTTGGGAGAATTCGACCTGACCTTCAAACCAAGATCGACTATGAAGTCCGAGGTCTTGGCAGATTTCTTGGTTAAATGCACTGGATTGATGAACTGACCGGGAAAGCTCCGACGAAGCCCCTAGAGGCGCTAACCACAGATACGAGGAGGGATTGGATCCTTCACGTGACGGGGCTTCAAACTCTCAAGGGAGCGGCGCCAGAATCATTCTCGCCGGCCCCGACAGTGTAACGATTGAATATGCCCTCCGCTTTCTCTTCCCTGCCACGAACAATCAAGCTGAGTACGAAGCCTTGTTGGCTGGGATGAGACTTTCCAGAGAGCTTAAAGTGGAGCATCTCAGGGTGCACACTGACTCTCAACTCGTCTCGGGGCAAATCACTGGGGAGTACGAGGCTCGGGACCCTATCATGTCCCGATACCTAGACAAGGTTCGGTCAGAGTCCCTCCTCTTTGCCGTTTTTGTGTCAGCTATATTCCCCGAGAAGAGAATACCCGAGCTGATGCATTGTCCCGCTTGGCCACCTCGGCCGACGAGACCATGGGGAGGACTTGCGTGGAACATCTGCTAGTCTCGAGCATCGAGGCGGCAGATGAGGCTCTGCCGATTGAGCAGGGCCTTCTTGGATGGACGCTTATGTTTAATATCTCACCAATGGTGTCCTCCCCGATGACCCTTCCAAGGTCAGACTCCTCAAGTGGCGAGCTTCCAAATTTCTGATAATGGATGGACGCCTGTACCGGAGATCCTTCTCGTATCCCCTCCTCAAGTGTGTCGGTCCTGTTGAGGCTGACTACATTCTCCGCAAAATTCATGAGGGTGCATGTGGGAACATCTGGGGGGCAAAGCGCTAGCGTATAAAGCCCTTCGCCAGGGATATTATTGGCTCACCATGCGAGAAGATGCGGCCAATTGGTGCAAAAATGTGACAGTTGCCAACGGCACGCCAACGTCTAGCGGCAGCCCACTTCTCACTTAAGTCTCATCTTTGCTCCGTGGCCCTTCGCCCAATGGGGGATGAACATTTTGGGACCATTTTCACTGCCTTTGGCCAACGAAGATTTTTGCTAGTCGCTATCGACCACTTCATCAAATGGGTGGAGGCCGAAGCTCTAGCCAAAATAACTGAAGTAAGAGTAAGAGCCTTCTTCTGGAAATCCATAATTTGCCATTTTGGGCTTCCCAACACTCTCATCACAGACAACGGCCGACAGTTCGACAATGCCCTCTTCAAAGAATTTTGTAGCGAGTTAGGAATCAATCAGAGATTCACCTTCGTCGGACATCCACAGACCAATGGGGCAACTGAAGTAACTAATCGTACTATTCTTTAGGGGCTCCGGACACGGCTCGATGACTTTAAAGGAAGGTGGGTGGAAGAACTTCCCCATGTCCTGTGGGCCTATCATACAACTCCAAGAACTCCCACCGGCGAAACCCCGTTCAATCTTATTTTCGGAGTCGAGACCGTCATCCCAGTGGAAATCGGGGTCCCCAGTCCCCGAGTAGAAGCCTACAATGAGGAGGACAACTCAGCCCAACTGAGGGCCAGCTTGGATCTCATCGAGGAGACGCGCGATCAAGCACGAATCTGGATGGCCGCTTATCGACAGAAAGCGGCAAGGTATTACAACGCCCGCGTTAGGCCCCGGGTGTTCCATCCCGGGGACTTAGTCCTCCGGAAGGCTGAGGTCTCGAGACCAACAGAGGGAGAAAAATTATCACCTAACTGGGAGGGGCCCTACCGGGTCGCGAAGGCCCTTTACTGAGGAGCTTACCGACTCGAGGAGCTCAGCGGGAGGCCACTCCCATGAACTTGGAATTCCGACAACCTCCGCCGATACTACCAGTGACGTGCCCAACTGAATGGTTGTAGGTTCGGATACCCCACTCCTTCATATTATTGAAATGAAAATGCGCTTCTTATACAACATTTTGCACCACCTCTTTGTCCTGCGATCATGCCACCAAAGCCCGACTCCTGCGTCTGCATCAAAGCCCGACTCCCGCGTCGGCACCAAAGCCCGACTCCTGCGTCGGCATCAAAGCCCGACCATGCGTCGGCATCAAAGCCCGACTCCCGCGTCGGCACCAAAGCCCGACTCCCGTGTCGGCATCAAAACCCGACCTTGCATCGGCACCAAAGCCCGACTCCCACGTCGGCACCAAAGCCCGACCTTGCGTCGGCATCAAAGCCCGACCTTGTGACGACACCAAAGCCTGGCTCCCATGACGGCACCAAAGCCCGACTCCTGCGTCGGCGTCAAAGCCCGACTCTTGCGTCGGCGCCAATTCCAAATTCCGGTGTTATACCCTGAGCCTGGTCACGATACTTTCAGGTCGCCCTTCGGGGTAAAAGAGACCCTGAGCTTGGTTATGACGCCCTCGGGTCGCCCTTCGGGGTTAAGAGGCTCCCTGACACGGTATCGGGTCACTCCCGCAATATCTCTTTAAATGCCCATGGGGCTATTTGGCCCGTCAGTAGCCTAATGTTGGTGGTCAGGGATTAGTGCATACCCATCCCAAAACGTCCCTAACTAAGCTATAAGTGACCTCATTTCGACCGGGTTGGTGTGACTCTACACCGTTCCTACAGACACCAATAGATTACAGCGGGCTGGTGGCTTGGGAAGCTAAGTCTCGGTAATAAAAAAAAAAAGAGAGAAGAAAAGAGAAAGAAAGAATCAGCTATTCTAACACAAATGTCAAAGGATACTTCCTTTTCATTGATCAATTAAGCTTTTACAAAATGCCGACCATAGTCGGATTTGAGTACATTGTTTTTTAAAAAAAAAAGAAAAGAAAGAGAATTGAGACTGCAGGCGGAACTTCAGTTCTTTGCTGGAGCGACGTCGGCTAGGGGGGGTATCATCGGCCAGAGCGGAAACCTGGTTGACCTCTTCATCCTCGAGGTCTCCTTCTTCGGGTTCTAAGTCTTTAAGGCCTTCGATGCCAAAGACCTTCACTGCCTTGTCTCGGCAGCAATAAAAACCCTGAAGGTAGGCGTCAGCTCCCGCTTCGGCCACCTCCTCGATGAAGACCGGGGAATTCCGGTAGTTCTCCACGGCTTTCTTCCCCGCCTCAGATACCTCATTGACAAAGGCTTGAGAGTTCCGGTAGTTTTTCGTGGCTTTCTCCGCCACCTCAGCCACTTTCTCCACAGCGGCCCGAGCCGCCACTTCGGCCTCGGCTGTCCTCTTATCGGCGACCATGCAAAAATATCGGCGTTGGCTTGGAGGAAACCGAGGAGCCGGCTTTTTTCCTCCTCAGGGAGAGAGGCCCCGATTTGGACGGTTCTCGTCGGGTCCTCTCCTAAGGGAAAAGTCAATAGATGTCCCACCGGTTCCTCCCTCTTTTCGGCCTCTCTCGGGTCTGGCAATTCGGCAGTCGGCGAAGGGACTACCGATTGAGGGCTAGGGGTCGTGTGATAGCAGAGGGACATCGGGCTTATTTCCCCCTGCATTTCCCCGATCCTGTGATGAGTGGGAAACCGGACCAGTAGCCTCTTCGTTGAGATAATGACATCCAGCAGATTTAAACCTGGCTGGTCGAGAATAGCGTTGTATGCCAGAGGAACTCTCACTACCAGGAACTTTATGAAGATCTGTTCTGTCAGGGTGAAGTTCCAGCCGTGACGAGAGAGTAATTTCTCTCTCAACTTTCACCGCATCTTCGGTGAAGCCGGCGAGAGACGTCGTCACTGACCGAAGGGAATCCAGAAGCAAGTTCATACAAACAAATGCATCATACGTCAGAATATCAGCCGAGCTTCCACTATCAACTAATATTCTCTTTACAGGAGGTTTAGCAATCGTCATGGATACGACGATACTTTCATCATTTGGGTTATCTACCCCCTCTAAATCTCTTTCGGAGAAAGGAATTACAATGCTATCTTTCTCACCCCAAGGTCTTTTTGAAGTTCCCCCCCGCTCCCCAGGAGATCATTACCACCGTCTTCTCAATCGGGGCGTTGTCGACATTGGCTTGCTGAGCGGGTGGCACCGAAGGGCCCGGTGCTGCTGGATTTCCTCTCCGGACAAACTGACCGAGGTGGCCTTGCTGGAAGAGCTTCTCTATGGCCTTCTTCAGTTGTCGGCAGTCTTCCATGTCATGGCCGTGATCTCGATGGAAACAACAATACAAATTTTTGTTGCGAGGAACTCCAGGCTTTAGGGGCGCGGGGCGCTTAAGATAGGATTCACCCTCAATTTCCATAAGAATATGGGAAATCGGGGCTAACAGGGGGGTGTAATGCTCACCTACGGGAGCGAAAGTCCGTGGCCGACGGTCCACCCGACGAGGCGGCTCGAGCTTCTTGGCATGAGGTCCACCAGACTCTGATCGAACTTGCTTTTTATTGGGGCCTTCATCAGTTTCCCGTCGAGAGGAGTCGGCCTTATCAGCGCGAATATATTTCTGAGCTCGACTTAGCAGCTCCGCGTACGAGCTGGGGGGCTTCTTGTCTAATGAATATGCGAAGCGGGAAGGACGGAGCCCACGCTTCAAGGCCAAGGTGGCCATTGAGTCGTCAAGGTGGTAAACCTCCATCGCTGCCTCCTTGAAGCGGGCGACGAAGTCCCGAAGAGTCTCTCCATTCTTCTGTCGGATGGCAAAGAGGCTGTCAGCCACCCGTGGGATCCGTCGGCTCGCATCGAAGTGGGCGAAAAAAGCTTTCTCCAACTGTCTGAATGAACTGATACTGCGAGGAGGTAGACGAGAATACCAAGCCCTCGCAGCCTTTCGTAGGGTGGCTGGGAAAGCGATGCATAGAAGAGCATCCGATGCCCCCTGAACCTGCATGTGCAGCTTATAACTTTCCAAGTGGTCCAGAGGATCGGTAGTACCGTCGTAGGGATCCAACTGAGGAAGGCAAAACCGGGAGGGAACAGGTTCTTCCATGATCCGCCTAGTCAGGGGGGGCGACTGTCATACTTTGCCTTCGACTGATTGGTCAGTTGTTGGCCGAGCTTCTCTAAATGTCGGTAGCGCTCTTCCAGTCGCCTCTCTGCGCGGAGGTGAGTCCTCTTGCCTGTGGACTCTTCTCCTGACGAGGTAGATAGGGGGATAGGGGACGGGGGGACGGGCGGTGTCGACGGGTTACACCCTTCCCTAGGGCCTTGTCTCAGGATCGTCGGGGAGAGGGGCTGTCAGAGGATCTCCTGCTTGCGGGGGCATCCCGACGGCGGTGAGCCTTCCGTCGGGAATATCTTCCGCGGGTGGATTCTTTGCTGGGTTGCGCCACAACTTCTTCCATGGAGTGGGGTGGCGGCGGAGGTTGAGCGGCCGCCGATTGTTGTTGGAGTTCCCAAATCACCGCAGCAAGGGATCGCACCTCCTGAGCGAGGGCGGCGACCCTATCACCTTGGCATGGTGGTGAAAGATGAATTGGCGGGAGGGCCTCCGGCTGCTCGGCCCTCACCTGCTGCTCTCCAGCTAGGCTGATGGAAGCTTCTTGAGCGCGAGTTTCCACCATCTCTTCTTCGGGTTAGGAGGGATTAAGAGCTTGCTTGTCCGCGTCAGTTACTTTCTTCCCTACACCCTGCTGCTCACACTCCCCCTATCTGACGCGCCAAGCTCTATTCAATCATTCAAGAACAATAATCCCTGTTCCCCAAATCACTAACTTGGACGTCAGAGGGTTCCTGCCGAAGTCACCAGTCCGAAACTTTTCTTGCAGGTTCCTGAGTGAAGGAAGGGGCTCCGTCATCCCCTCAAAGGCCCGCGAAGATTTCTTCTTACCCAACGCTCATTAAAAGTGATCTGGCGGCAACAGACAAGTTCATAAAGTCATGGTTTTCTATGGTTGCTTTAGATTCGGGGTCCAAATGGAAGCATTTTTATTTATTGGTATTGAAAGCAACTATTTAATTCTCTTGTTTGCTAACTTGAATTTTGGTTTTAAATATCAATTATTTTATCAAAACGTGAATGTATCTTGTACTTGGGGAGTTTTAGATATATGTGCCCTTTTTTCAATAATGATTTTGAATTTTTTTGGCTATTTATTTCCAGTTTGCTGACAATTGACTTAAAGTGTCATCTAAATTATACATATTTTTGTAATTATATTAAACTATTCTTCTTTGAGGGTGGGCCTTGACGGTATAGTAAGGTTGTTCCGTTGTGATCCGGATTTGATGGGTTTGAATTATAGAAACTCTCTCTCTAGGTATATAAATAAGGTTGTGGATGTATAACACTCCTCCTAGGGATGACAACAGGATGGGGGCAAAGAAGGGATGGGGATTGACCTGGTGCCCTGCAATGGTAGAAATCTTTTTATGTTTCTATATTCTTCTTTGTAGCCTTCCGGTCTTTTATTTTCACCCTACCCACTCAACTTGTTGGTATTGACCCCTAATAAAAGCTCATGGGTATCAGATGATGTCTGCTCACTCAAAAGCACACAAATTATATTATGTTAAAATGGAGATTGCAAAGCAAACGTGATGACACTTAATCCTCATGGATACAAGAGAAAGGACAGTGATTGAAAAACCTTTAAGGTTATCTGAAATCCTTGTGGATGAATTACAGGTTTTTAGTGTCAAATTTTTTTTTTCCCCAAGGGTTCCTTATTAGTTTGAATTTTTATCTTGCTTGTTCTTAATTAAAATCTTAGAAACTGAAATTCCTTCTTTGGAACTTTATTAGAGAGCAAATTGATATATTTAAATTGAGGATCAAAGTATTACATATTGCGTATGCCTTAGCATACACTACCATTAAGAGATATAAATATTTGAGTTAAGATTAGCAACTAGTAAACCAAAATGTGCTTCTTCTTTTTCTTTATTTTTAAAGCATTTGTCAGTTTAAATTGCTTCATCTTAGCTCATGTTCTATGCTTTCAGTAAACCTTTAGGCCCTATTTAGATTAGCTGCTGAGGTATTTTTAAGTGGCTTTTAGATGGTTATTGACAGCCATTGGTCAAAAACTATGTAAGATGGTTATTGGCCAACAGCTAATCTAAACATGCCCTTAATATCTAGGGTGACAAACCATCATAGATATCTGGATTGATTATAGTTTAATATTTACATTGCAAATTTCCTAGTAATTTGTCCTGCATCATGCATCTATTTAACTTGCAGTACAAATAAGCTAATGCTTATCATAGTTTTACCCAAGAGTAATCATTTATCTTTGAACATTTATAGATTTGAAGTGTTTTATGCATATTATTGGCTTGATGAGATGCTTAAACACTTATCGTACTATTAAAAGCTTAAATGTTGTATATTACCTTAATTTTTCAATTCTAGTGTAGTGAAAACATTTAATTTTGATTGCTTCCATGTTTGCTAGGCTATCAAATCTCCAATCCCTCTTATCTTGTATCTGAATCCTAAGCTTGTTTGGTTTTTTAGTTATAAGCTTAGAACTTTTCCTGAACGTATTCGAAATATAGGATTGTTCTACCGTGCTGGACGAGTCTTGTCATGAAAAGAATTTTGTGCTATATATTATGATGATTTGCAACCAACATTCATAAATTGTCTTAGTTTAATATTTTGAGCATGTATGTTCTTTATTTTATACTAATTATCTATGTTTATATAAACATATCTGTTAAGTAGTTTATGAGATTTCTAATATTTACAAATCACTATTACGTCTATTGTGGAATGCATAGATATTGATAATATAAAGTCTACCTAAGTTTTTCAATTTGTCATTTTTATTGTGATGTAAAATGCATGATTTTTCTTGCTCTATCTGGTAGGCTTTGAAATCGACACAAGGAAAAGTCATCAAGAGTTTTTGACTGTAGATATGTGAAACTTTGGCTGGTTGGTTTGATAAACTATATGTTTAAAATGGTAAAATAAGATACAATCCTATAGTTATATGCTGCTATGAATCTATCGCTACCAATGGGATGCATGTTAAGAAATGCCTTGCTGTGACGGATTCTTCTGCGGCGTCTTTCGGCCATGCTTTTGGGCCCTGGATGGCTGCTCTCAGACGCCGGAAATCGATCCAGGATCCTCCGTCGGGTGTCCGTATTTCTCCTCCCGGGTCATCCCCTGCTTTGGCCGACGGATGGCAGCTCCCTAAGAATCCAGCCCCCGGCAGCCGAGCAGGGGTTCTTCCTCACTCTCTCCAGCCTCGGTGACGAAGGCCCAGGGTGATTTGGCTCTTGCGGAGAAGACGATTTCAATCCCATGCATCGTTGTCTATGGCAGCCAGGCTGAGGATTCCCTAGGTACAGTAAATGAGATGATTGAAGAAGGCCCTGTGCCGGTTGCTACTGTAGCTAAGTTTCAGAAAAATTTATCAAAAGGGGCTGAAAAGGGCAGTGTATCCAATCCTTTTGAATGCTTATATCCCGATACATCAATTGAACATCCTAAGTCCCGGATGATGGCTACTCTGGCCCTTCCAAGAGGACCCGGCCTGTGGACCTTGCTCCTCAGCGAGTGATTTCCAGAACCAAAAAAGGGAAAGCGAAAACTTCTACTGGAGGGAAAGCTAAATCACAGGGCTCTTTCACTTTTCTTGCAACTGGTGACTCTTCCCGGGGGTCTCCTGACCTCTCTGGACCAGGGAATAAGAAGTCTCGTCGTAAGGAAAGGCCAGGTCTGCTGTCTGATTCAGCTCTCTCCTTGCCAGTCCAGTTGGAAGCATCTAATCATGACTCCGCGGTCCTTTTGCTCAAGACGGCTATCCTTCGGGGGGAGGAGGCTGTAGCCATGGAATCATCTGTGCTAAGGACCCCGCTCTACAGGATGTGAAGTTGTATCCATGGATTCGTTCCATCTGAAGGATTTCAGGGGCAAGGAACCTGTGGGTTCTCCTCCAGCTAACGACCGCCTTGTTGATGAGATGATGGAAGATAGGGTGGGGATCCCCCCCTTTCATACCTCTGAATGAAGATTCTTGTATGGAATGTGCGCGGAGCCCAGAAACCATCGTTTCGCTCTGCGTTTGGGAGGCTTTTGCAGCTTCATGGTTTTGATATCTGTGTTCTTCTAGAAACTCGGTTATCGGGACCAGTCTTGATCGTTTCCGATGCATGGTCTCCAGATCTTGGGTTTCCTATGCTATTGACTCTGTTGGTCTCTCCGGAGGGATTGTGGTTTTGTGGAGAGCTGAAAATATCAAAGTGGATGCATTTCATTACTGTGGTCAACAAGTTGCTCTGGTAGTCTCTGACGGACATCATGCTCCCTGGCTTCTTTCGGGTGCTTATGCTAGCATTGACTTCAGAGTGCGCCGGGTGCTATGGGCTGAGATTCATTCTTTGCTTTCCCAGGGTATTCCTTCTCTTATTGCGGGGGATTTCAACTGCATTATCGGGGCCAATGAGAAAAGAGGTGGCAGGCAGGCGGTTGATACAGTTGAAAGATCTGAGTTCAGAAACTTTATTGCTTCAGCTGGTCTTTTGGATTTGGGATTCTCTGGGCCTCAGTTTACCTGGTGTAACAATCGTCAGGGTTCTGCTAGAGTCTGGGAAAGACTGGATAGAGCCTTGGCCAATTCTCAGTGGCTCCAGCTTTTTCCCTCAGCCAATGTTACCCATCTGTCTAGAATTGCTTCGGATCACTGTCCTATTCTGATTTCTACTAATGTGCCTTTCCAGCAGAGTAGGGTGTTCCGATTTGAGAAATTATGGACTTTCTATTCTTCTGCTAGAACTGTTATCTCACAGGTTTGGCGGTTGCCTGTCAGAGGAAGTGCCACCTACAGACTTTCTCGACGTCTGGTTCTTGCTAGACGTAGACTATGTAGTTGGAGTAAAAGGGAGGTGGGCGATATTGCTCAACGGGTTGAGCAGACTGAGTCTATTATTTCTTCTCTGCAGTCTAAGGAGGACCAAGAGGGATTTCTTCCTGATTCTGATCTTCTCACCCTTAGAACCAACCTGTCTCTTCATCACTTTCTTTTGTTACAACAGGAGACTTTTTGGAGGCAGAGATCCCGCATTCAGTGGATTCAGGAAGGGGACTCCAATACTAGATTCTTTCACCAGGCTACACTTAAACGCCGTGCTGCGAACCGCATTAGACGGCTTATTGATGAGGAGGGCAACCCTCAGGAGGAGTTCCATAGGATCAGGGATCAGATGCTCAATTTCTTTCAGTCTAGATGGTCTGAGCACTCTGGTGAGGGGTTCCCTATTTTCCCGGTCCCCCTTCCTCTAGGGTTTCTGATGTGGAGAATGCTCTTCTCATTCGTCCGATTTCTGAGGATGATATTCGGCGGGCTTTATGGGATCTTGGTATTGACAAGGCTCCTGGACCTGATGGATTCCCGACGGTCTTCTTTCGCCACTACTGGGATATTGTAGGACAGGAGGTGGTGCAAGCTATCCAGCTTGTTTTTCAATCTAAAGCAATTCCTGCAGATTGGAAGCGGACTCTTATCACCCTGGTGCCCAAACGGCCTGATGCATCCTCTCCTCAGCACTTCCGGCCTATTAGTCTCTGCACTACCTTATACAAAGTGTGTGCGCGCATCCTGGTCTCCCGAATGTGTTCTGTGATGGCTCGCATTATCTCTCCACAGCAGGGGGCTTTTCTTAGGGGGCGCAGCATCACTGACAATGCTCTGCTTGCTCAGGAATTCATGCATGACCTTCAGCGAGCTCCCAGCCGACAGGGTCTTATGGCTGTCAAGCTTGATATGGAGAGAGCTTATGATAGATTGAGCTGGGATTTCCTGCGCCTTACTCTTTCAGGGTTTGGATTTACGAGCTCTTTGTTGACTGGGTGATGGCCTGTGTTTACCAGCCTTCCTTCTCTCTCCTTATCAATGGTGGTCAGACTAATTATTCACTCGGAGGTTGGGTTGAGACAGGGTTGCCCTCTTTCGCCTTTCCTGTTCATTCTCTCGGCCGATTCTTTCTCCCGGGCGCTATCTCAGGCTCAGGATAGCAACTCTCTGGTCCCTTATACTACTGGTCCCCAAGGGCCCTCCCTCTCTCACCTTATGTTCGCTGATGATTGCATTCTTCTGGGAAAGGCTACTGTTCGCAATGCCATCACTTTTGCTACTATAATTCAGTCTTACTATAGTGCTTCAGGGCAAAAAGTCAATATCACTAAATCTTTGATCTATTTCAGCCCGAGGACGAAGCCTACTGTTAGAGGGGCTATTTCACAGATTATGGGTATTCCTAATCAGGCTGATCAGTTATCCTATCTTGGAATACCTATTACGGGGAGGCGGCCTCGCATCTCTGACTTCAGTAACTTAGTTAGCCGGGTCCGTGACAGATTGGATGGGTGGCAGGTCATTGGGCTCTCTATGATGGCGAGGCTTTCTCTATTACGCTCGGTGCTATCTTCCCTACCACTCTATCTGCTGGCCAATGCTGCTGTTCCCTTATCTTGTTTGAGGAAGATCGAGAGACAGTTCCGGGATTTCCTTTGGGCTTCGATGCAGGATGGGCATGGTATTCACCTCCTGGCTTGGGATATTGTTTCTATGCCGATTAGTGAGGGTGGGCTTGGGATCCAGTCACTCATTGTTAGGAGGGAGACTCTGATTGCGAGGCATGCTACGCGGTTCTTGCTTGATCCGCACTGTTTGTGGAGCTCCTTTATGCGGGCCAAATATTGAGACTGGAATTCTTCCTCTCCTCCCCAGCTCTTCCCTGGGCACTCCTTTTTCTGGAAAGAGGTCTGCCGGCATGCTCCGCCTATTTTGGACAGCATCTCTTGGTCGCTAGGCGATGGGGCTTCTGTTGATATTATTCAGAACATCTGGATAGCTGACCTTCCTCTGTCCCGTTGGCCTACTTTTGTGAGTTCTGACATCCCGCAGGGTATGAGGGTGATTGAATTATTCAGTTCAGATCGCTCTGCTTGGTCTTCTTCTATGGTCTCCAGCTATTTTGGACCTGAGCTTTGCCGGCGCATTCTTGCCATTCCTCTTACTCCGGGTCCCACCCCTGATATGAGGGTTTGGAGGAGATCCTGTCTGTCCCGTGCTCCTATTAGAGATCTTGTTGAGATTTACAACCATCAGCCTCAGCATTCGATTGATTTGAAGTGGATCTGGCATCTCCCTATTCATCCCAGGGTGCGGCTCCTTATGTGAAAACTTGCTTGGAACACACTCCCTACTTGCTCCCTGCTCTCCACAAGAGGCATGACTATTCTGCCTACTTGCCCTTTATGTCGTAGGGAGGACGAGACTGTTGGTCATGCTATTTTCAGTTGCTCCCATGCACGACAGATATGGCAGATCTCAGATGCTGATCCTTGGGATCTGGGGTCTGATTCCCTGTGTAATCACTTTTTGAGTATCATCAGGGTGGATATGGGAAGAGGCCTCCACCTTCTGGTTTCGAGGAGAGCTTACACTGCTTATCAGATATGGTTATCTCGGAATCGAATTCTGTTTGCTGATGAGACTATTCATCCTGGCAGGGTTGTTAGGACTGCCTTCTCCTTGGCTGCTGAGTATACCTTCCATCAGAGATGTTGGTTTTCTGCTACCCCTGGCCACTGGGACTCCCCTGCTGCTTCGGCAGCGAACCGGCGTACGGTTTTCATCTCTTGGGAGCCCCCACCTCTAGGGTTTGTTAAAATCAACTTCGATGGTAGTGTTCGCGGCAGATGTGCAGGCTCAGCGTTTGTGATTCGTGGACCTGACGGTGAGATGCTGGCGTCTGATGGATTTGGTCTTCTTGATTCCACAGTGCCCTTTACGGAGTTGTGTGCTGCTTGGGCTGGCATCTGTTGTGCTATTCGCTGTCTTGGAGCTCGCAGTATTATTGTTGAAGGGGACTCCATTACGGTTATCCGCTGGATTAGGCAAGACTCCCGCGCCCGTGTGCCTATCATCCCCTTGCTTCGTGATATTCATTCTACCCTTCAGGGTATCTCTTGTGCCAGGATTAGGCACATCTACCGGGAAGCTAACTCTGCAGCAGATTGGATTGCGGCTAGGATGACATCTTATGCTGATTCTTGGAGTTGGAAGCTGGGTGATCCTTGCCCTCCTGTTCTTTTCCAAATTTTGTACTCTGATATCTCGGGTTTGACTCACCCTAGATTGGTGTGATCATCCATTTGTACCAAAAAAGAAATGCCCATATTATCTATAACATTGAGAAAAGGACAGAAAATCCTATAAGGGAATCCGAAGAGATGGCTTCGATATTATCTTTTGGACATATCAATGAAACATGTACGAAATTCTTCCCAAAATTCATGCATATTGCATAGATTAACGAGAAAATGGTGGATTAGTTTTCAGTTCTAGTAGCGAAAAAATGCATTGAAATCTTCGAGGAGAGTGGAGGAAGAGGAATACAGAGAGGAAATCGTCAAAGGTGTTGGGAGGATTCTAAAATTTTTAAAATTTTATATATTAAAAAACCTAATAGGATACGAACCGTATTTTTTAGGAACCCTGCAGGTGAGATTGACCGAAATGATTTCGGTTACACTTCCTAGACCTATTCGAATCTACAGATGCAATCAATTCTTAAAAAATATACTTGATAAAAAATAAGGTATGGTAGGAGCAGTGTTCTAACTTCAACCTCAACTTTCAGGCCTATATTACCCCCTTTGCTTTAAGTTTCCATACCTTGATTTTGAGATTAATGTTTGGTGCTTGATCAAAGGTTGAGATCCCTCAATAATCTCTTGTTACATGGCCTCTACTAGATGTCCATTTTAAGGACCCATTGCCATTTAGACCATACTAAAAGTCCTTATTAGGCATGCTGTCAATCGGTTCATAGATCATGGTATATGATGACGCTCGATCACCTCTCCTGGATGCTGGGAACGGAGGCTCTCATTCTTTACCGGATTACCTACTAAGAAGTCCCAAGACCGGAGAGGGTTCTCCGATGGGACCCTCCGATGCCCTAGTCAGTGACTGAGGTCACAGCAGAGAAGGAGCTCGAGAGAGCTCTTGAGAAGAGAGAGAGGTCTCGGAAGAACTGGGTTTCTTTTTTGAGAGTTAGGGCATCAAGAGTGTAAATTCGCGTTACCTGATTCTCGACGTAATTTATCCTTTTATAGGGGTTGATGCTGGCACCATCACGTGGGTTTTCATGAAGTCAGAAGGTCCGCTGAGCCATTGCGTGAATCTGGGCTGGTTGGTGGGTTACGTCCTATCAGCAGTTGGGCTATTGGGCGGCGCGCGTCTGAAGTTGTCGGGCGGAGCGCGTCAGAGAGGTGGTTTTTTGAGCCGTTGGGGCTGATCTGGCAGGAGCCGAGGAGTCCCATCTTGCCAGGGCCGAGCTGGGTCGACCTGAGATGGTTGGGGCCCGTTCAGCCGGTAAGGCAGTGCCAGGACGGGGCTGAATCGGCGGACTTGGAGACGCCGGGGCCGAGTCGAGCCGGCCGGGGATGGCCTTGGCCGACTCGGCGGGACTGGAGACGCCGGGGCCGAGTTGGGCTGGCCGGGGATGGCCTTGGCCGACTCGGCGGAATAGGGGAAGCCGGGGCTGAGTCAGGTCGGCCGGGGATGGCCTTGGCCGACTCGGCGGGACTGGAGATGCCGGGGCCGAGTCGGGCCGGCCTTAGCCGACTCGGCGGAACAGGAGACGCCGAGGCCGAGTCGGGCCGGCCTGGGATGGCCTTCGCCGACTCAGCGGGACAGGGGACGCCGGGGCCGAGTCGGGCTGGCCTGGGATGGCCTTGGCCGACTCGGCGGAACAGGGGACGCCGGGGCCGAGTCGGGCCAGCTTGGGATGGCCTTGGCCGACTCGGCGGGACTGGAGATGCTGGGGCTGAGTCGGGCAGGCCAGGGATGGCCTTGGCCGACTCGGCAGAACTGGAGACGCCGGGGCCGAGTCGGGCCGGCCGAGGATGGCCTTGGCTGACTCGGCGAAACAGGGGACGCCGGGGCCGAGTCGAGCCTGGGAAGGCCTTGGCCGACTCGGCGGAGCTGGAGACGCCGGGGCCGAGTCGGGCCTGGGAAGGCCTTGGCCGACTCGACGGAGCTGGAGACGCCGGGGCCGAGTAGGCCTGGGATGGCCTTGGCCGACTCGGCGGAGCTAGAGACGCCGGAGCCGAGTCGGGCCGGCCTGGGATGGCCTTGGCCGACTCGGCAGAGCTGGAGATGCCGGGGCCGAGTTGGGCCGGCCGGGGATGGCCTTGGCCGACTCGACGAGATTGGAGACGTCGGGGCCGAGTCGGGTCGGCCTGGGATGGCCTTGGCTGACTCGGCGGAACAGGGGAAGCCGGGGCCGAGTCGGGTCGGCCGGGGATGGCCTTGGCCGACTCGGCTGGACTAGAGATGCTGGGGCCGAGTCGGGCCGGCCGGGGATGGCCTTGGCCGACTTGACGGAACAGGAGACGTTGGGGCCGAGTCGGGCCGGCCTGGGATGGCCTTGGCCGACTCGGCGGGACTGAGGACGCCGAGGCCAAGTCGGGCTGGCCTGGTATGGCCCTGGCCGACTCGGCGGAACAGGGGACGCCGGGGCCGAGTCGGGCCGGCCTGGGATGGCCTTGGCCGACTCGGCGGGACTGGAGATGCCGGGGCCGAGTCGGACCGGCCTGGGATGGCCTTGGCAGACTCTGCGGAACAGGAGACGCCGGGGCCGAGTCGGGCCGGCCTGGGATGGCCTTGGCCGACTCGGCGGGACTGGAGATGCCGAGGCCGGCTAGGAACGTGCCGCGGCACCTGGCTTGGAGAGGCCGGGGCCGGCTAGGAACGTGCCGGGGCCGTCGGGTGTCGGCCCTTGAGACCGTCGGTGTCAGCCTTGAGACAGTCGGTCTTTGGAGGTGTCGGCCATTGGGGCCGTCGGGCGTCGACCTTTGGGGCCGTCGGTCTTGGAGGTGTCGGCCATTGGGGTCGTCGGCCTTTGGGGCCGTCGGTCTTGAGCTGTCGGCCATCGAGGCCGTCGGGTGTCGGCCTTTGGGGCCGTCGGTCTTTGGAGGTATCGGCCATTGGAGCCATCGGGTGTCGGCCTTTGGGGCCCTCGGTCTTTGGAGGTGTCGGCCATTGGGGCCATCGGACGTCGGACTTTGGGGCCGTTGGTCTTTGGAGGTGTCGGCCATTGGGGCCGTCGGGTGTCGGCCTTTGGGGCCGTCGGTCTTGGAGGTGTCGACCATTGGGACCGTCGGTCTTGGAGGTGTCGGCCATTGGGGCCATCGGGTGTCGGCCTTTGGGGCCGTCGGCCTTTGGAGGTGTCGGCCATTGGGGCCGTCGGGCGTCGGCCTTTGGAGCCGTCGGTCTTGGAGGTGTCAGCCATTGGGGCCATCGGGCATCGGCCTTTGGGGCCGTCGGTCTTGAGCTATCGATCATCGGGGCCGTCGGGTGTCGGCCTTTGGGGCCGTCGGTCTTTGGAGGTATCGACCATTGGGGCCATCGGAAAAAATTTTATTTTCATGGGGTCAACTGGCCCCATCAAATGCCCCACACACTCCTTGAGCTTGCGCGCTCCGCATCGGCTAAGCGAAAGGAGTGTAGAACTTTTACCTTGGCACCTTGCGCTGCCTTGGATGGACGTCTGCGTGCCTTCTTTGGCTAGCTGAGGGCGGCTAGTAATCCTCTCCCAACGCGGGGTTTGGGAGTGAACCCCGGAGGGTGACCTGAGAGCTGGGCGTTGTCATGTTCCTTTTGAACCGCCTCGGGGGTGTGGAACCGCTGCGAGGGGCAACTCAGCCGGGTACGAAGCCTTTAGGGTCTTAACCGACTTGGGGGCGCCGCCGAGCCGGGGCCGAGTGGTGTCCCGTGGGCCGCGATGCCAGTGAGCTCCTTTTGAACCAGCCTGGGGGTTTGTGTGCCGCCCATGTGGTGACTCAACCGGTACGGAGTCTTTAGGGTCTTAACCGACTCGGGGGCACCGCCGTGCCGAGGCCGAGTGGTATCCCGTGGGCCACGATGCCAGTGAGCTCCTTTTGAACCAGCTTGGGGGTTTGTGTGCCGCCCAAGTGGCGACTCAATCGAGTACGAAGCCTTTAGGGTCTTAACCGACTCGGGGGCACCGCCGTGCCGGGAACGAGGGTGTCCCGTGGGCAACGATGCCAGTGAGCTCCTTTTGAACCAGCTTGGGGGTTTGTGTGCCGCCCAAGTGGCGACTCAACCGGGTACGAAGCCTTTAGGGTCTTAACCGACTTGGGGGCACCGCCGTGCCGGGGCCGAGTGGTGTCCCATGGGCCGCGATGCAAGCGAGCTCCTTTTGAACCAGCTTGGGGGTTTGTGTGCCACCAAAGTGGCGACTCAACCGGGTACGAAGCCTTTAAGGTCTTAACCGACTCGGGGGCACCGATTTGCCGGGGCCGAGTGGTGTCCCGTGGGCCGCGATACCAGCGAGCTCCTTTTGAAAGACTTAAGGGGGGACAAGCTGTGTCGTCAGAAGGGGCTCTTTTTATTGTTTATGCTTTGGGGAGTACATCATTGGTAATACCGACGGAGGTTGTCCGCATTCCAGGTACGTGTAATGGGCTTCCCGTCAAGCTCTTCTAGTTTGTATGCCCCCCGGTGGAACGCCTCGGCGATGCGGTAGGGACCTTTCCAATTAGGGGATAGCTTGCCCCCCTCGGTAGGCTTTGATACCTCGGCCTTTCGTAGCACCAAGTCTCCGCGGCGAAAAACTTGGGACGAACCCGGGCATTGTAGTACTTAGCCACTCGCTGGCGAAAGGTTGCCATGCGCAGTCTCGCTCTGTCATGCGCCTCATCGATGAAGTCTAGGTTGGCCCGAATCAGCGCGGAGTTGCCTTCCTCACTGAAGGACTCCACACGTGGACTGGGCAATCCGATCTCGACGGGGATGATGGCCTTGGATCCGAAGGAGAGGCTGAAAGGAGTTTCGCCCGTTGGGGCTCTGGGCGTTGTATGGTAGGCCCATATCACACTGGGGAGCTCTTCTACCCAGCGTCCCTTGGAACTGTCTAGGCGAGTCCTAAGCCCTCTGAGGATGGTGCGGTTCATGACCTCAGCCTCCCCATTGGTCTGGGGGTGGCCGACGGAGGTGAATCGGTGGTGAATGCCTAGCTCCTCGCAGAGGCTTTGAATGCCTCGTTGTTGAATTGGCGGCTGTTGTCCGTGACGAGGGTGTGAGGCAAGCCAAAGCGGCATATGATCGACTTCAGAAGAAAGCCTTAACTTTGCTCTCAGTGATTTTGACCAACACCTCGACCTCGACCCACTTGGTGAAATAGTCGATGGTGACCAACAAGAATCTTCGCTGCCCTGAAGCTGGGGGGAACGGTTCAAGGATGTCCATTCCCCACCGGGCGAAGGGCCACGGAACCGAGAGTGGGCTCAGCGGGGCAGGCGGCTGACGTTGGATGTGCGCGTGGCACTGGCAGCCGTCACACCTTTGAACTAGCTTGGCGCGTCCTCCTTCATAGTGAGCCATAAGTACCCCTGACGGAGAGCCTTCTGGGCTAAGGATCTGCCCCCCAGATGGTTCCCACAAATGCCCTCGTGGATTTCTCTGAGGATGTAGTCGGCATCGGCGGCGCCTATGCACTTAAGCAATGGGTAGGAGAATGACCTTCTGTATAGGCGCCCGTCGAGGAGGATGAACTTGGAGGCCATCCACATGAGCAATCTGGCCTCGTTGCGGTCGTCAGGGAGGGTGCCGTCGGTGAGGTAGCGGACATAGGCGTCCATCCACGTAGGTTCCGGGGCGAACGGGAGGACTTCCTCCCCGTCCTTTATACTGGGCCTTTCTAGATATTCAATGTAGGCGTCCCTTGTCAAGCCGTCGGCGGAGGTAGCCAGTCGAGAGAGGACGTCGGCCTTTGCGTTTTCATTTCGGGGGATGTAACTGATGCTGAAGTAGGGCAGTGAGGAGGTCAGGAGCTGAACATTTTTCAGATATTGCGCCATAACGGGGTCGCGCACCTCATACTCCATTGATTTGCCCGGAGACGAGTTGCGAATCCGTGTAGGCTCTTAGGTGCTTTGCTCCAACCTCCTGGGCTAACCTTAACCCGGCCATCAGGGTTTCGTACCCGCTTGGTTGTTGGTGGCTTCAAAAAGAAATCTCAGGGCACACTCGATTTTTTCTCCTTCCGGCCCGGAAAGAATGAGGCCGGCGCCACTCCCTTGACAATTTGATGCGCTGTCCACATGGAGGATCCAGGTCTCCCCATCCCTTCTCGGCTCAGGCCTGGGCTGCTCCTCAGGGACCTCCTTGAGATCTTCTTCCGCCCAAGTGCACTCGATCAGGAAGTCAGCCAGGACTTGGGACTTCAAGGCCGGTCGTGCTTGGAAAGAGATGTCGAACTCTCCTAGCTTGATGGCCCATTTTTCTTTTCCATTGAAACAGCTACGGGTCTAGGTCTATTTGAAAGCAGAGAGACTATTTATTGGCTGACTTCATGTGCATCTAATCGCCGAAAAGGATGAGTGCCGCGGAGCAAGCTGGGAGCTGAGGCTTCTCTTCCGTCGAGGAGAGGGGTCCACCGGCCGCCAAAGAGTGCCGCGGAGTAAGCTGGGAGCTGAGGCTTCTCTTCCGATCGAGGAGAGGGGTCCGCCAGCCGCCGAAGAGGCTCCGGCGGCCCTGCGTCCCACGGACGCAGGGACAGCCACTGACCCTCGTGGCGGCGGAACGGGCTCCGGCGACCGGCAGAGGCGACTCCGGTCGCCGTTCGGGGTCCGGTGGCCCCCAACGGCCGTTTCTCAATTTTTTTTTTCTCTGCGGCGCCCGTGGCCGCAGCTGAGGGGCAGGCGGCGGTGTGCTGCCGCCGCTGCCTGCTCCTCCGCCTCTCCTCTCTCGCCGGCCACCTCCCCAAGCACGGTGACGGCCGGCGAGGCTCTGATACCAATTGTTGGTATCGGGGAAGCCATGGAACAGGGGACTCACCTCTGATACAAGGCTGCGCAGCGGAAGCTCCTGGCAGATCGTTGGTCGTCGGGGGCTACAAGAGTCCTCGGCGTATATAACCTCCCGGGTGATATCCGTGGGAAGATTTTGCTGTGCAGAGGGTTCCCATCTTCCAATTGTCGAAGAATTCTGAGGATCTCTTCTCTCCGGATGAACTCCGACATAATGACTTCTCTTGCAATGCTCTTGCTGGTGGTATCTTTTGTAGGAGTAAAGAACATGCAGCTCCAGATGAACTGTCTATATTTATGGATCCAGCATGTATCATCTTGCTTGCTCCCACCCCTCCCCCTCCCCCTCCCCCTCGCCCCCTCTTTCCCCTTACCCTTTTAGGCCGCGTCTTCCCCCTCTTCACCCATGCGAATATTAACGAGCTTATTGAACCTCATTTTCAATTTTGGATTTTATTTATGACTTTAGCCTCCATTTTTATCAAAAAAAATATACACACTTGCAGTAATATAATATTACCAATTTTACATTCTTAGTAATCTTGCATTTGATAATGAGATTACTAGGAACGTGAGATTACCATGTTTAGTTTGGCTTAGTAATACTAGTTCAGATTCTTAGAAATGTAATATTTTACCTTTTAAACAATTATCTTTTTCTCTCCCTCAACGATGAAATGTTCTAGTAAAAAGTTAGGATTCTTTATAAAATCATTTTATAAATAATATATATTTAAATATTATAAATATTTAATATGTTTTATATATATATATATATATATATATATATATATATATATATATATATTATGTATATATTTTAATAATATTTATACTATAAATAATATAATTTAGATAAAACAAATGTATATTTAAATATAGTCGTTTTTCTAAATGAAAAAATAATTATGTGGTTATTAGGGACTATGTAACAGCATCATTTTCGACAAATAGTGCCCTTTATAAATTATTTTTAAAAAAACCATTGGGGAGGCCTTTTAGAACTCTGTTTCCTACGGAGAGACAGAGAACAAATTTTAAATATTTGTGCATGAGTTAGTATGCCTTTGAAAAATCTAATTCCATGTAGAAATGCATGAATCATTTGGTTGCTCGGCCCTGCCGAGTTTCGGAGAAATATTTTACTTGACCCTGCCAAGGTTCGGAGATTTGGTTGCTCGCCCTGCCGAGGTTCAAAGAAATATTTTACTTGACCCTGCCAAGGTTCGAAGATTTGGTTGCTCGGCCCTGCCGAGGTTCGGAGAAATATTTTACTTGGCCCTGCCAAGGTTCGAAGAAATATTTTACTTGGCCCTGTCAAGGTTCGGAGAAATATTTTACTTGGCCCTGCCAAGGTTCGGAGATTCCTGTTCATTCAGAGAGCTCAGCTATGCCGAGGATTGGTAAGCAGTATCTGTTTCTTCTTGCAATTCATATCAATAAAGTGCATAATGATTCACGCTACAGGTTTTGAGGAAGCAGGAATGCATAGTGAGGCATGCGAAGGGAAATTTAGGGGGGACGTGCCCTATTGATAAAACTTACGAAGGTTGTCTGCGTTCCAAGTCCGGGGAATGGACTTCCCGTCCAAATCCTGCAGCTTATAGGTTCCTGGTCCAATAATCTCTGTGATTTGGTACGAACCCTCCCAGTTCGGCGCCAGCTTTCCTTGCTCCAACGATTTGGATACAGAAGCTTTTCGGAGGACGAGGTCGCCGGGTAGGAAGGTTTTCCCTTGACCCTGGAGGCATGGTACCGAGCCACCCTCTGTTGATAAGCAGCCGTCCTGATTCGGACCATCTCTCTGACCTCCTCTATCAGGTCGAGGTTGGTGCGGAGTTGTTCGTTGCTTGCTTCCTCTGAGTAGCTCTCCACCCGCAATGATGGGAGGCCTATTTCCACAGGAATGATAGCCTCCGTGCCAAAAGCCATTCGGAATGGGGTCTCACCGGTCGGGATTCTCGAGGTAGTTCGGTAGGCCCACAAGACATGATGTAGCTTGTCTGCCCATCTGCCTCGAGCTCTGGAGAGGTGAGCTTTATTTCCCTAGAGGAGGGTCCTGTTCGTCACTTCGGCCGCTCCGTTGGCTTGTGGGTGCCCGACCGAAGTAAGGTGGTGATGGATTCCGTGTTCCTCGCAGAATTGGCGAACTGCTTATCGTTATCGATGATTACGGTGTGGGGGAGGCCGAACCGGCAGACGATGGACCTCCATACAAAGTTTCTGACCCGTGCTTCAATGATTTGCGCAACTACTTCCGCTTCAACCCACTTGGTGAAGTAGTCAATGACGATAAATAAGAATTTCCGCTGTCCCGTCGCCAGCGGGAATGGGCCGAGGATGTCCATCCCCCACTTGGCAAAGGGCCAGACAGAAGATATAGAAACTAGCTCGGCGAAAGAAAGCCTCTGGATGCTTGAATGTCTCTAACAGGCATCACAGGCTCGAACTAGGTCGTCCGCGTCTTTCTACATGGTCGATCAATAATAGCCTTGCCGCAGTACCTTGTGGCATAGGAACCGGCTTCCCAGATGGTTATCGCAAATCCCTTCATGTACCTCACATAACGCGTAGTCCGCCTCGGATAGGCGAAGGCATCTGAGCAGCGGCATAGAAAAAGACCGTTTGTAAAGTTGGCTGTCAATCAATACATAGTGGATCGCCTACAGCTTCAATTTCCTGACCTCTCTTCGATCGAATGGGAGCTACCCTTCTTTGAAATAGTTGAGGATAGGATCGAACCAAGATGGTTCGGCCTCGATTTGCATCACCCGATCGGCTTCCATGATACTCGACTTTTTCAGAGTCTCCAGATGAAATTTTTGTTCAGCATCCATCGTCTCTGCGGTTGCCAATCGGAAAAGTAGATCGGCACTGACATTTTTCGATCTAGAAATTTGAATAATTTTAAACTCGGCAAAGTGGAAAAGTAGGCCACGCACCTCTTGAAGATATCAAATCATGTTCGGTTCTCGAACTTCAAACTCTTCCCGCACATAACCGACCACCGGCTGAGAGTCGATGAAGGTGTTAAGTTTTTCTACCTCTTCTCTTATAAATTGGCAAGGCTAATGGAAGAATATCGATCGCATACTCTTCTTTATTCTTTAAGAGTTGGAAGGTTGGCGTGAGTTTAAGCATAGAAGAAGGGAACTCTGTGGGGGGGATGAGAAACTCTGAAGGTTGCAAGATGCCAGACTTGACACACGAGGAGATGGTCCAACTTCTTCAACTGTTCGAAGAAGGAAACACTTTTGCATAACAAAGTCTTCCGAGCCATATCAAGCATCTGGATCTATATGTCGGTGACAATCCACGCAGAGAGGGTATGTACGTTGAGCTTAATAAAATATAATCTTTTCGTTGTCAGTTTAATTAGCTTTACTAGGTTTTCCAATGCTTGATGTACGTCTCAAGGTCTAATATGGTTTCCGTAGGTGCCTGAGATTCACAAATTATAAGCTTCTTTTTGAGATAGAGGCTACGGCCCAGCTTCTAATTTTAGGCAAAAATCATCCGAGCGTATGGCCTGAGCGTTAGCACATTTTAGGCACATAAATAAAAATAAATAAATTATTATTTATTTATTTGTTTATTTTTGATTTTAAAGAAATAGAGATGAAAAATAAAAATTAGCATTGAAAAACATATTGTTACCCTAAACTTTTGTTTGAATGACAATCCGTTTAATATAAGTATGATCATAATTGCATGCACATAGATCCCGATGAAGCTCGGATGAGCTACTTAACAGGGAGCGCATGTAAGGTTTATTACGTTACTCGTCTCTTCTATCATCATCATAACCAATACAACGCACAACGCAAGACATCCACATGGGCACGATGGGACTCTAAAGGATTGACTCCATCAAGAGCTGTTGATTCTTTGCGCAGGAAAAGGTTGACATACAGAAGACCAAATTCAAACTTGGGCCGATAGACTATGATCGAGTTCACACAAATAAAAAAAAAAAAAAGGTAAGAATTATAATGGATTAAAAAATAAATTATTATTCTCTACTTTATTTATTGAGAATAATACCAAGAGCTGCCGATCACTCGTATAAATGATGATGTTATATGATAATATATCTTTTAATTCTTTAGAGTGATAGTTAAATGGACAAGGAGACTTATTTCTCTTTCCTTTACTTTCCGTTGGTCTTTGTTAAGAGAACAGAACAATGGCTAAGCTGAGCATTTAATAATTAATTCTCAATTTCATTTTTATTAATTCCTAACTAATATTTAGTTTCATAATTAATTCCCAATTTCACTTTATATTAATGATGGATGGAATGAAAAAAATTCATTTAAATTAATAGATTCACATAATTTAATATCAAGTTTATTTTGATTTATATGAATTTTTATATAATAATTCAATCATAAGGTTTTTAAAGATTAGTAATATTAAAATATTTTATACTCATAGCATCATAGCAATATATATATAAATATAATTTATTAGAAAGGAAAAGAATGAATATAAATAAGTTTCTATGTGTTGTTAGAAAAAGTTAGTTTCTACTTCTACGCTCAAGACCGCTACGTGCAAATAAAAGAATTCTCTAACATTATTTTCAATGGTTTCATAGGCTTACCTAAAAATATATAAAAGAAAATGGATAAAAGGATAGAGTTTATCATTTGTTATGTGTGGAATAGATATAGATAAAACCTTTATACACCAAAAATATGAATAAATATCTTACAAAAACAAATATAAAAAAACTAAATCAAAATTTTCCAACATTTCCCAATATGATTTAAAATAAACCTTCCAAGGTAATATGTAACTAGCACCCTGCATATAATTTTGTATTGAGTACATTTAGCGTTAATCACTTCATAATCATTTTCTAAGCACTTTGCCATAGGAATAGGACCGGGAATGCCTTGCCAAATATATAAAATTATTTAGTGTTCTTTCTAATCATCTTATGGTTTCGTTATTAACAATCGAATTCATAAAATTCATGAGATCACCATACTTATGAAGATGAAATGACTAATTTATACACTTTAATCCCATTCCCCTTGATGATTGAATAGCATACTGACATGCCGATTCTTTTTTTATAAGCGAATTTGCAAAACTATTTTCAGACTAATATATGATTGAGATAGTATATATTGCACACACTAGTTGATGTAATAGCTGACTCTTGACTTTCTAATCATAAATAAAATGAAAAATTGGGACTCTTATGATTAAGCCAAGAAGCTTAGAGGAGGAAAAAATCAATAATATTCATGTTATCTAACATAATAAGAACTTCCTAAATTAATAAAAAAATACTTTCTTCTCTCTTAAACGACAAAATCCCCTGATCGTTTTATATGCTCACCCAAAAATATAGAAAAGCTATAGAATAAGATAAGGATAATAATAAAATAACATAAGCAAAGAAATAAAAAAAACAAATTTTAAAGTAAAATATTTCAACAGTTTCCAAACTAAAGTAAAACTTAAGTGAACATATGGATATCGGTTAGATTGCAACCAAAAAAAGATTTACTTATAATTTAAAGATTCAAGAAATTCCTTTTTTTTTTTTTAAGGAAGCAACTGGCAAGATTTATTTTAATGTACTTTTTTTATCCTATATTGTAGCCCCAATTTGCCATCTGTTATATTTTTCCAACGAAAGCATAAGCTACTCCAAGAAACAATCATGAAATTAGTTATCAGCATAATGATGCAGCTTCAAGCTCTCAAACCCAACAGATGGAGTTCCCTGCCATTGAAGTTTTGGTAACTATTAAATTTTAGTTATGCTAAATACTTATATTCTTTGGTTTCTAACCATTCATTGTTTATAGGATACCATTGAAATAAGAAATAGCACGGATCAACAAGACAATGTTGTCGAATGGGTTTCATGATCTTCCTGATCTTGAAGAGATGAGACTTTTATAACTATTTCAAATATATTTGTATTATGCCTTGTATTCCTAATATGTGCACTTGTATGCACAAGGTTAGTCTATGTGGATGTATGCCACGCTGTCAAGTTTGCATCCAATATAATAATATAAAATGTAATCAAATTGTTTTCATAATGTATACTGCGATCTATAGACCGATTGACAGCATGCCTTATAAGGACTTTTAGCATGGTCTAAATGGTAATGGCTCCTTAAAATGGATGTCTAGTAGAGGCCATGTAACAAGAGATTGTTGAGGGATCTCAAACTTAGATAAGCAACAAGAATAAGCCAATCAAGGACTTGAGGATCTGTCCATCAATTATACATTAACCTCAGAATCAAGATATGGAATCTTAAAGCAAAGGGGGTAATATTGGCCTGAAAGTTGGGGTTGGAAGGTAGAACACTGCTCCTATCGTACCTTATTTTTTTAGACTTGATTGCATCTGTAGATTCGAACAGGTCAACGTATTGTAACCGAAATCTCTTCGGTCAATCTCACTAGCAGGGTTCTAAAAATACGGTTCGTATCCCGTTAGCTTTTTTTAATACATAAAACTTTAAAAATTTTAAAAGCCTTCCAATACCTTTGACGATTCCTCTCCGTTTCCCCCTTCCTCCACTCTCCTCCAAGATTTTTTCGCTATTAGAGCTGAAAACTAATCCACCATTTGCTCGTTAATCTCTGCAGAAAGAATTTCATACAACACATTTAATGATATGGCTAAAAGATAATCTCGAAGCCATCTCTTCGGATTCCCTTGTAGGATTTTTGGTCCTTTTTTGAGTCTTATAGATACATTACGCTTGCTTTGGGAATTTAAAGGCTTGATGGAGGCCGTGGATAGGGGTGCATGGCGATGCTTTAATGCGTGCCCAGCCATAACAATGGGCTTTTCTTAACATGCATCCCATTGGTAGCGATAGATTCATAGCAGCATTAACTACAGGGTTGTATCTTATTTTACCATTTTAAACATATGGTTTATCAAACCAACCAACGTTTCACATATCTATTAGAAAATACTCTTGATGATTTTCCTTGTGTCGATTTCAAAGCCTACAAGACAGCAAGAAAAATCATGCATTTTACATCACAATAAAAATGAGAAATTGAATAACTTAGATAGACGTTATATGATCAATATCTATGCAATCCACAATAGACATACTAGTGATTTGTAAATATTAGAAATCTCATATACTACATATATTATATAAACATAGATAATCAGTATAAAATAAAGAAAATACATGCTCAAAATATTAAACTAAGATAATTTCTGAATGTTGGCCGCAAATTATTACAATATTAGGGATGCCAATTTTTTTCGTTTAACCGTTTACTTGACCGGTACCATTTTTAATGGTCAAAAAATTCTCGATCTAAACGGCTTAACGAGTAACAAGGATTACTTATTAACGGCTAAACAGGTGAATGGCCCAAGAACGATATTCTCCACCCCATCCCCATTTACCTATCTACATCTACATTCCTGTTAACTTAATCTAATATATTTAAATTATATATATATATATATATATATCAAAGTTATCAGTTTTGTTTCGACAGAAACATTTGTTTCGATGGCTTATCCGAAAAAATGAGCCTTATGTTTCGTTTCGAAAGATTTTTCGACCATTTCAATGCATTTCAGCATGTTTCAACCGTTTCGGCATGTTTCGATTTTCAGAAACCAATTTATGAATTGTTAAACCTCCAGTACTATTTAAAATATATATATAATATCAAAAAAAAATCCTAATTACTTTTTTTTAGTCGGACAATCGTACCTCTTAAAAACTCAAACTCTTTATTTTATATTATTATTATTCGTTATAAAGAATAAATTATATATATATATATATAAATATATATATATATATTGAAACAAAGCAACGAAATAGTCCGATACCGAAATATTTCATTTAATAAGCGAAATGATCCGATACCGAAATATTTCATTTAATAAGCTAAACCGAAACATAATTTGAAACGAACTTAACAACTTTGATATATAATTTTATATATATATATATATACATGTATATATATATATATACATGTATATATATATATATACATGTATATATACATGTTTAAATCTTTTCTCCCGTCTCTTGCTCTTCTTTTTTCACATAGCCAAATCTTCCTATCTCTTGTTCTTCCTTCTTTCAAGCAACCAAATCTCCCTGTCTCTTGCTCTTCCTTCTTTCATGTAGCCTATCTGAAGTTCTGAACATCAAAGCCAAACCTAGCTCCATCGTCTATCTTTGCTAATCGCTGCCCCATCGATACCCTTCTTAGCCAACATCTCTATATGGTACGCTCATCTCTTTTCATTATTTTTAAAAAAAATATTTTCTTATTTTTATTTCTTAAAATACCTTTAATAACATTCTTGGCTTTCCGTCAACTTCCTTTAAAATTTAAATGTTTTTTTTTTTGCCGTTGAGAAGCTTTATTTTTGAATTTTCTCCCTTGTTAGTTGTTTCATTTCTCACTTTTTGTTCTCTTCTTTCTTATCCGAGAAAGAATGAATTTTTTTTTTTTAAATATCATGGCAAGACAGATTGAAGGAGAGTTAATTTAAAGAGATAATAGACAGTTGTTAGAAGTTAATTCAAAAAGCTCATATTTTTCTATTAGTATTTTTTACTTTTTTTAATAAATTATAAATTTAATAAAAAAATTTTATTTTTTTATGTAAACAACCAAACAAGTACATAGTGGGTAGGTATTCCGTCCCTGTCAAAAAAAAACGAAGATATTTTTTTAACAGAAACGGGACCGATAGAAGCTACCTAAGGCCGTCGTCGGGCCATTGCCATCCCTACATAATATATAGCATAAAATTCTTTTCATGACAAGACTTGTTCAGCACAATAGAACAATCCTTTATTTTGAATACGTTCAGGAGAATCCTTTATTTTGAATACGTTCAGGAGAAGTCCTAAGCTTATAACTAAAACCAAACAAGCTTAGGATTCAGAAGGATTGGGGATTTGATAGCCTAGCGAACATGAAAGCAATCAAAAGTAAATGTTTTCACTACACTAAAATTAAAAAATTAAGGTAATATACAATATTTAAGCTTTTAATAGTACTATCAGTATTTAAGCATCCATCAAGCCAATAATATGCATAAAACACTTTAGATCTATAAATCTTCAAAGATACATGATTACTCTCGCGTAAAACTATGACAAGCATTAGCTTATTGTATTGCAAGTTAAATAGATGCATGATGCAGGACAAATTACTAGGAATTTTGCAATGTAAATATTAAACTATAATCAGTCAGATATCTATGATGGTTTGTCATCCTAGATATTAAAGGCATGTTTAGATTTGCTGTTGGCCAATAGCCATCTTGCATAGTTTTTGAGCAATAGCTGTCAATAACTATCTAAAAGCCACTTAAAAATACCTCAGCGGCTAATCTAAATAGGGCCTAAAGTATTACTGAAAGAATAAAACATGCGATGAAACAATTTAAACTGACAAATGCTTTAAAAACAAGAAAAAGAGAAAGAAAAAGAAGCACATTTTGGTTTACTAATTGCTAATCTTCACTCAAATATGTATATCTCTTAATGGTAGTGTATGCTGAGACATGCGTAATATGTAATGCTTTGATCCTCAATTTAAATATATCAATTTGCTCTCTGACAAAGTTCCAAAGAAGGAATCTCAGTTCCTAAGATTTTAATTAAGAACAAGCAAGACTAAAAATTCAAACTCATAAGGAACCCTTGGAAAAAAAGTTGTAGAAAGCTATAAATCATCCACAAGCTTCAACCACTGTCCTTTCTCTTGTATCCATGAGGATTAAGTGTCATCACGTTTGCTTTGCAATCTCCATTTTAACATAATCAATATAATTTGTGTGCTTTTGAGTGAGCTGACATCATCTGATACCCATGACTTTTATTAGGGGTCAATCCCAACAAGTTGAGTGGAAAGGGTCAAAATAAAAGATCTGAAGGCTACAAAGAAGAATATAGATGTATAAAAAGATTTCTACCATTGCAGGGCACCAGGTCAATCCCCATCCCTTCTTTGCCCCATCCCGTTGTCATCCTTGGGAGGAGTGTATGCATCCACAACCTTATTATATACCTAGAGAGAGAGTTCCTGTAATTCAAACCCATCAAATCCGGATCACAATGGAGCAACCTTACTATACCCTCAAGGCCCACCCTCAAAGAAGAATAGTTTAAAATAATTACAAAAATATGTATAATTTAGATGACACTTTAAGTCAATTGTCAGCCAACTGGAAATAAATAGCCAAAAAAATTCAAAATCATTATTGAAACTAAAACTCCCCAAGTACAAGATACATTCACATTTTGATAAAATAATTTGATATTTAAAACCAAAATTCAAGTTAGCAAACAAAAGAATTAAATAGTTATTTTCAATACCAATTGTTGATCTCTTTATGAAGAAAGAGAGAGTCCCCCCTCTAGAACCCTCCCCTCTCCCTCTTATCCTCTTTCGAGTTTTTCCCTTTCCCCTTTTTTTTTTTTTTTTTTTTTTTTAAGATCAGAAGGTCCACATGTAAGATAAACGTTCGCCTTAAATTAGCGCCTGCTACGTGGTCATTCATCGATAATTAATAATAAAGATATTAAGAAACTTACTCATGAAGATAAGAATTTTCATGATGACCTTGGTTATCCCAAGAGAATGTCAGGGTTAGTGGGGATGTCAGAGTCAGAGAAGAGATATCTGGCTCTAAAATAGGAACTCAGTATCTCCTTTTCTAGATAAACGGCGGTGTTCTAGTGTTTGTCTTATTCGAATCATTTAAAGCGTCATGATGCTTAATGATTCTCGATTTCTGTTCCGAACACGACGGCTTATCGTGTTTAGTGCTTCTGATACAAGAATCATTCTAAGATTGAGGGCCGTCTAGGTCTAGGGGCCGCCTAGGACCCAAAGTCATTGCTTAGATGCTGCGCTTGGATGCCGATTATGCATGAGTATGAGATTATTTGATTGAAAATGGTTTTATAGGTGAGGAAAATGTTAAATCATCATCATATAGGATAATGAGGCACAGGAACAATGTAGTGTAATTAAATATAATAATTTTCCCAGCCCAGAATATTTATAGACCGGCCACCCAGATCCCTAATACGGGACAATCTAGTGGCATCGATATCAATCAGACGGTCCTTATCCATCAGCCGCTCACGAAGACCGCTCACATTACCGCTCACATTAGGGCTGAAAACGGATCGGATACGGATCGAATAGTAGTATATCCATATTTGTATCCATATTTTTAACGGACACGAATACGGATACGAATACTAAACGGATATTAAAATTCATATCCATTTTTATTCTAAACGGATACGGATACGAATCGAATATCAAGTATATCCATATTTATTATATACGGATACGGATACGAATCAGATATCCAGCATATCCATATTTTTATATACGGATACAAATACGAATCAGATATCCAATATATCCATATTTATTATATACGAATACGAATACAAATCGGATATCAAACATATCCATATTTGTTATATACAGATACAGGTACAAATACGAAGATAGAAACTTCTATGATCTCATGATGGTGTTATATGATGAATAGTTGTGAAAGAGTTAATAAATAGAGGAATACTAAAAAGTCACTAAACTCTCTACTGTCTACCACAAGAGCAAAACATAGGCAATAAGAATATGTCTACCTAAATGTTCTCTTAAGAAACTTGAAAGAAGTTGAAATCCACAACAAATCCAACTAAGCAACATTATAACAGGACCTAAAATATTTGAGATAAAAATCATTAAGCATTGAGACAGAATTTTTGCAAAAATGTAGACATATATAAGAATTTGCAGTTCACTAATATAAAAAATGCATAATACAACAGGATCGCATGAATCAATAAAGAAGGTCAAGTGAAAAATACCTTGACTAGATATTTCAACACCACAAGCATATGTTGCATCTCTTCTCAGAATGCTCATTCAATGCTTATCTAGTCCATTTATTTGCCAACCATAAAGAGAATTGGCCTGACCTCTATATATAAATATCACAGATGCAAAACTAATTCGGGCTAATTTGGAAGCAAGATAAAAGCCTTGAAAAGAAGAAACAATATGCAAGTGTATCGATTCCAAATCAAATCAAAAGAATTTTATATGCAAATGTAAGATAGAAATTTCTAGAGAAATAGCGAAACAAGCTGCAAGAATAATTAGTCCACTTCAACTTAAAGAATTTCATAAGCAGATATAAATAAAAATTCCTAAAAAATTACAAACCATGAATTAAGGACATTGTCTAACTAAATTTGCCCAGATACAAAGTGTGAAAGGGCCAACACATGAAACAAACACCATCATAAAATTTATTACCTACGCATTCTAAAATTTATATTTGCAAAGCATGAAAAGCTATTTTTCAGCAATATATCTTTCTTGGTAATTACTTTATTTTTTAATCTAATTTTTGTTATAGTAAGAAAATTGAGAACTAATCTTTAGATTCAATAAAGTTTACCTCTATAGTCTATCCTAACTAATTACTCCCTACTAATTAATTAGTGAAACTTAAACAGAAGGATGAAGACTTAACTAGTTGTCTAGATTAAATAAACAGTATGAGAAAACTCATGCAAAGAATACAGTTGGCATCCTGGCATATTAGATTCCATCTCCTATTATTATTTATCTGATGTTAAATAATATAAAGGCGGGGTCATTCGGTTATAATTTGATCCGTATTAATTTTTATATAGTCCATCAATTTTTGATGGTCAGCAAGTTTTGTGACATAATACCATTACTAGTTGAATTAAAAAAAATGAAATATTTTTATGGATTTTAGCTGGTGGTTTGTTGATAAAAACGTTAATATCGGCTTATTTTTTCAGTGTGATCGATTTTGTTTTTTCAAGCCAGAAGCCGGAAAGTAAAATACATCAGCGGCAAGGTACAAAGGGTTTCTGTCTCAATTGATTCACAAGGCCCAGAAAACGACATGGCCAAATTTAAGAATTGTAGATCCTTCTCTAACTAATTAAGAATTGTAGATCGCTCCGATCCCGAGTAGAGGAAGAAAAACATAATCAAAAACCAGAAAGTTCTGAATTTTATAGATCACTAGTTTCTTTTCTCAGCAGATCTGACTTCCTTTTTATTGTTTCACCAAAAAGGACACAAGAAGAGCAACGGGAACAGCCCCTTCCCCGAGATCTAAAACCGGAAACAGATCAAGACCAAGAAAGAGAACGAAACATCCAAACAAAAAGCAAATAAATAAAAGAAGAAGCTTTTACACAAGAACAGCAACGGGAACAGCCCCTTCCCCCGAGATCTAAAACCGGAAACAGATCAAGACCAAGAAAGAGAACGAAACATCCAAACAAAAAATAAATAAATAAAAGAAGAAGCTTTTACCTCGCTGCTTTTACCAAGTTCTCGTCCGCTGCCCCCTACCTGAAGCTGCTGCAGAACTCATAGAGCTTCCCGCGGTTGGAGAAGATGATGAGGGCGACCTCGGCGTCGCAGAGCACGGAGAGCTCGTAGGCCTTCTTGAGCAGCCCGTTCCGCCGCTTCGCGAAGGTCACCTGGCGATCCTCTTCAGCTCCAGTACGCTTCCCCTCGCGAGGGCCATGGGGAGATTACAAGGAGAGAGAGGGATAGGAGAGGCATGCGAAGGGAGGTTACCCGCTGGGGGAGGAGGGATTTGGGGTCGTTGCTGGGGGATCGGACGGGCAAGAATGGGTTTGAAGAAACACACAATCCGCGAGCTCTCCTCTAATTGGTTGAAATGTTTTAGATGAGGATCGCTAGGAGAACGAGAATTTCTGGGAAAGCAAGATTTCGTTGCCTTCTTTTATTTTAACGGATATCGGCATCTGAATCTATCCGTATCCGAATAATTTTTAGTTTGAATATTTAAATTTATATTTAAATCCGATTAAATTATAAAATAAATATTTAAATTTAATATAATTTAAATATAAATATAAATAAAGTTAAATTTATTCGATCCATTTTCAGCTCTAGCTCACATTCATCGTGAAGCCTCGGCCTCATTCCGGCCGCCTTCCAAAACCCTCACCCAAACGAGAGGGGGCGAGGGCTGCTCCGCCCCCTTATTGACGGCATCCAGTTCGGCTACTTCAATGTCCTCGGTAAGGGCTTTGATAAAGTTTGGACTTTTTTATTGTGCAAAATTTTATCCTTTTTGAAAAATAGTAGTTTATTTACGATTAATCTCATCTTATTATGGTTTAATTTGTTTATAATATGGTCGGGACTGCTACGGTAATTCGATAATATATGTGTTTCGATGGTGCATGTTAGAAGATAAAAATAGCTTTTTGATTACTTTTAGGAGGATTACCTGCAAGCAATTGCTTTGGATATGAATCGTGGTGCACATACTGACATCAGTGAGCAACTCATCTCTTCTTTAAGTTGCTTTTTGTGATACTTGATGGAAACAAATTCTTAAATAAAATAAAATTACGAAAAATGTGCCCATTTATACATGAATCATCGATCGTTCAAAGTATATTACACAAACGAACATACCTCTTTTGTCACAGATTAAATACGCTTATCCTTGCCTCGAAAGAAGACAATCCACAGATTGCTGACCTTTCTGTGAGAATATTTTTCGATGATGAATGAGAAAAAAGAGCAACTGCTTCCCCACGATGAAGCACTCTTCTCGATTTTATTTTAGAGAATAACTGCCAAGTGCAGTTATTTCTTTCATGGGCTGGGTTAGCCCATCATGGGCGGCCCAAAATTCAATAATAAAAAACCATCATCTCCCACTCGCACATAGTGGGCTAAACATTAACTCATTCTTCTTTGCGATATTCATACAAGCAAATAATACGTGCGACCAGCATACTTCGAGAACTCATTGCGATGTATCTGTTAGGAATACATAGCAGCTCAAAATTGGGTACAACATTTTTCGAGTAGATATAATATGCAGTCCCTTAGATCAATCAGTCACATTTATATCTTCTTTGATCTCTTTTAGTATCTTGTATATTGTATTCACAACTATGATTTACTTAAATCATAATTGGTCGACCTGTGAATACAAAAATAGAATGTGACATCATAATAAAATTGATCTTCCTCTTTCCTTAAACCTTTCTATTTCAGTCCAGCTCGCTTTTCTATAAATGCCCCATTAGATCGAATCATTCATAACCATTGGCAACATTCTAAGATAGCGAACTCTGAATAGAAACTTTGAGAATAAGTTAGAGTCGTGAAGGCACCATTTGAGGAACTCATATCCTCTAGAGTCTCACACGGCATAAAGTTGAGATCAAAAACTTTTGCCACTCATATCGGTCGTCTTATGCATACGTAGTATGAAATACGTATTACGGTATTAACTCCTTTCCCATGGAGCGTATGTCTTTACTTTCAATATCGTACAGATGATAGTTCAGACATGCCTAATGTCTAAACTCGAGTTCACGTATCTACTCTTCTAAAGAATCCATTAGAACTCACATCTGGCATCAAAAACAGATAAAGTAAAATATGTGGGTTGTTTTACTTTCGGACATAGTAAATATTATGTCCTCATCTTAGCACTTAGCTAAGGCAACATTTATATTTTAAACTTGAGCTCTCGATTATCACCTAGATAATAAGTCTAAAAATTGTCTCATCTCTATTTATCACACAGTAAATAGAGGCGATTACCCGTGTGAGTGGATTAATCTTATCTGTCCGACATACTTTCTCGTCATAATACACTAAGTATTAATATGCATAAATAAAAATATCATAGGCATTAACAATGAAATAACAATCTCATTCAAGTGTGAACATTTAGGGAAATTACAATATTTAGTAATCAGCATCTACGTAGTCCTAGAGATTTTACATGACCAATGAAAACATCTCTAGGAATTGGCTTCGTCATAGGATCTGCTATCATACTATGCGTAGATATGTACTTCAAGTTCACATCTTTCCGTGCTACCATGTCTTTAACAAAGTTATACTTGGTATCTATATGTTTGGTCTTGCCATGATATTTAGGATCCTTAGTGTATGCTATTGCTGCTTGGCTATCACAATTGACTAACAATGAGCTTGCAATATGCTCAACAACACTTAAATGATCCAAAAATCTCTTAAGTCAAACTCCCTCTTGTACTGCTGCTGACAATGCCACGAACTCTGCTTCCATGGTGAACAATGCTATACATGTTTGTTTCTTACTGCTCCAAGATATGACGCCATTATTCAGTAAGAATACAAAACCAGAGGTAGATTTCCTTTCGTCTAAATCTCCTCCCCAGTCAGCATCTGAGTAGCCTTCAAGTCGCAAATCCTTTCCTTGATAACTCAGAGAATAATTAGCAGTACCCTTTAGATACCTCATGATTCTTTTGACGGCTTTCCAATGTGCGTGACCTGGATTGGATTGGTATCTACTTACCATTCCAACTGCAAAACATATGTCAGGTCTTGTACACATCATAGCGTACATTAAGCTCCCAACAGCACTAGCATAAGGAACGCGTTTCATTTGTTCCTTCTCTTGTGGAGTCCTAGGACACAACCTACGGCTCAATTCTTCACCTTTTACAATAGGAGTTTTGATGGGTTTACAATCATGCATATTAAATCGTTCAAGAACTTTGTTGATATAAGTCTCTTGCGAAAGAGACAATAATCTCTTAGAACGATCTCTTGAAATCTTAACTCCAAGAATATATGCAACTTCACCCATATCTTTCATCTCAAATTGGACGATAACCAACTTTTAATAGTATTAACCAACTCCTTATTGCTTCCGACAATCAGTATGTCATCAACATATAATGATAAGATCACAAATTGATCCTTGGATCTTTTGATATACACGCAATGATCTTCATCAATCATTGTAAAATCATAGGCCACTATGGCATTATGAAAACGCATATACCATTGTCTTGAAGACTGCTTAAGGCCATATATCGATCTCAAAAGTCGACATACCTTTTGTTCTTGGCCCTTCACATTGAAGCCAACTGGTTGCTCCATGTAAATTTCTTCTTCTATTTCTCCATTTAGAAAAGCAGTCTTTACATCCATTTGATGTAATTCAAGATCCATACTTGCCACTATTGCCAGAATAAGGCGAATTGAGGTAAATCTCACTACAGGAGAAAAAGTTTCCTTATAATCAATTCCTTCCTGTTGATTATACCCTTTCGCCATGAGGCGAGCTTTATATCTTTCTATTGAGCCATCAGCTTTTCGTTTTATTTTAAGAACTCATTTATTTCCAATAGCTTTGCGTCCTTTTGGAAGATCAATAAGTTCCCAAACATGGTTTGATTTCATTGACTCCATTTCTTCTTCCATTGCACTTATCCATTTTTCCTTATTAGGGCAACTTAGAGCCTCATTTACATTCCTTGGCTCATCTTCATCTTGTGGAGCAACGATGAAAGTTTCCCCTTCAATATCAAAACGTGTCGGGGAATACTTTTGCGACTTGTTCACCGTACGGGAGATTGTACACGTGGCACATCATTCTCCATTATGCTTCCACTTGGATTAGATAATGGCGGTATCGTCTCATCAAACGGTTGCATTTGAGATTGAGTCTCATTTAATTCCTCACTTCTCACATTGCTCCCATTTGGACGAACCTGATCAATTTCATTATCAGGATCCAAAGTTTCAAATAGTGAGTAGTTCTCACCTATTTCGCCCTTAGTAGGAAACTCATTCTCTAAGAATGTGACATCTCGTGATTCAAATTCAGTTATACTCCCACTTTCTTGTGCACCTATAAACACATACCCTTTTGAGTACTCTGAGTATCTTATGAAAATACTCTTCTTGCCTCTGGGACCCAGTTTCCCATATTTATGAGAGGGTTCGTGAGTATAAGCAGCACAACCCCAAGGTTTAAGAAAACTTAAATCGGGTTTTCTACCTGTCCATAACTCATATGGAGTAGAAGTAACTGATTTAGAAGGCACACGGTTAAGTAC
>UESW01003302.1:0-18382 GCA_900491605.1 Calamus simplicifolius | reverse complement strand
CCAGGCAATGCTCGCAAATAGGCAAATTGACTTTTTCAATATTGCCTAATAAGCCCTCTTTGGCTAATCTTTGCATTCGTTGTTGGCCAATATGACCAAGTCTAGCATGCCACACATTCACATCATTTTCATAAGAGTTGGAAGATGTAAACAGGGAATAACAAACGTTAACATTACTACAGTCAACATCTAGTACAATGAAACCATCTAGAAAGTATCTACAACCATAATAATTTGTACTCAAATACAAATCAACACCACTGGCATGGAAGTTTAAATTAAAACCAAGTTTAATCAACACCAACACAGACACTAAATTCCGACGAATCTCTAGAGCATATAATACGTCATGTAGGAACAATGTGCGTCCACCACGCATCATCAACTGGCAAGTGCCAATTCCTTTAACTTCCACTTTGGAATTGTTCCCTACATAGATCCATTTCGTTCCGGTCGGTATCCGTCGGAACTCCACGAAGGCATCTCTGTCCTTCGCTACATGGTCTGTTGCTCCCGAATCTACAGTCCACAAAGGATTAGACTCAGTTAAAAATACAGAACTTGACACATAGACAAAGTTCTTAAGAATGTAATGGGAGTTTACCTTCTTTGGCTCGCCGCAATCGCGAGCAAAGTGGCCCTTCTTGCTACAGTTGTAGCATTTCACCTTCGACATATTCTTAACTTGAGGACGCTTTCCTCTTTTGTGTTGATCATCTTTCGGTTTCTTCCCCGAAGAACTCGCTCTCTTACCTTTCCACCTTTTGAACGAATCAGGACGCTTGCGCTTAGAGCTCGAAGGCCCTTGTGAGCTAGAACCTGTATAGTAAATGTCAATTACCGACTTATCTGCCAGAGACGGTCCTCCTCTAGCTCTAAGTGGCGCACTGCATCCTCAAAGGTTTTGATGTTCTCATTGTGAGTTAAGTGCAACTTCATATGCTCCCAACTCTGAGGTAAAGAACGAATCACTGCTTGCACTTGCTGCTCATCGGTCAGAACATGGCCAGCATCCTTCAGCTCATTAATCATGTTTGACATTTTCCTTAAATGTTGTTTCATGGACTGACCATGTGGCTTCTTATAAGAATCAAATCTTATAGTGAGCTGTCTAAGCTTGGTTACAGATGTATGACCAAACCTTGCTGCCAATGCTCCCACATCTCCTTAGCATTTTCAAAATGCCTAAACTCTCGCATGACATCATTATCCATGCTACTCAGCAACGTGATGCGAGCAAGGGAGTTCTTCCTTTTTCATACAGCAAATGCATCCTTATCTCTCTTATGTTGTGCAGTGTTTTCGTCTTCAGGCTCTACCATAACCAGGTTAAGAGCTTCAAGAGCCTCTTGCTCTTCCAGCACATATTGGATTTTCATATGCCAAATTTCATAATTATCACCGTTAAGCTTTTCTCCTTTGTTCAGTTCAGCAACTATATTCTTTGAAGCTGAAGCCATTGAATCTGAACATATCAGATAAACAAGCACAGATTGTTAATGCCACTTATTTATGCATCAATTTTACACAAAATGATTATTTTAATGAATAATCTCACATAGGCTTTAGATTCGAAAGTTCACTACGTTCCCAATCATCATCAAAAAACCTAATGTGAAATTACCGTTAATGTAATCATTAAGGTAAAATTACGTTCTTTAAAGTTGCTAAAACTCTTAGAACTCCCACTCAACTCCATATGTACGAATAAGATAAATATTAAAATAGAATAGTACTATGAACTATTCATAACATGAATATCCATCAACATTCATTTATCTAACATTATGTTCATAAGGAATGAATCCATCAAATAAAATAAACATAAACATGAATATCCATTAACATTCATTTATCTAACATTATGTACATAAGGAATTAATCCATCAAAGAAAATAAACATAAACACCGACAGAACTATCCACCCAAGATATCTAACACCAACCTTTAGAGAACAACTCCTTAAGAGCTTAAAAAAAAAAAACACAATCAGGTGCTGATCCTCTTTCTATAAACTGGAAATGACTCATGAAAAACCTCAGAAAATTTTGTTTGCTTAGGCATCCAAATGGAGGCACTCGGAAAACCCCTAGATTCGGGCAACGTATTGCGCCGAGACCGATTCAATGCAAGGGTTGACGTCCTTCTTGCCCCGAGCCGTATGTACTCTATCATGAATTGCTCCACAATCATCTTATAGCTCGGACCTTCTAAGGTGTCCCAAACCCTATCAATCATTCTTCCCAACTCATCAGGAATTGTGCATTTTAAGGCTCCGACCATCACATATCCCGGCATTACAAAACCGTTCCAAATGATATCTTGTATCATTTGGTTGACCTTGATGATGTGTGTCATCATGTCATCATCAGCATCCCACCGGTAAAGAGCTAGCTTGATCCTAAGTTTCTCAAGCCTCTCCTTTTGAGCCACCGTTCTAGGGACAATCGGGGTTCGATATCTTTGTACCATCATTCCTGCAACAAATGCAGAAAGAAAAAAATTGGCATATTTAAAATGTCTCATAGATATGAGGAGAGATTTATACACGTTTAAATCTCAAACTCCCATAAACCTTAGATTTGATGACAGGCCACTCAGCCCATTCCCCTTTTTTTTTTTATTATTATTAACTTTCAGATCGGTTCGCTGGAAATAAACTCATGCAACAAAAGAGTGTCATCTTTAATTGTTTACTAACATGCTAGGAATATAAAAATGGTCACTTTTGAAAGGCAATGCGGATGGCCATGCTAAGCACAGTAACTCATGCAACATTGATACAGAAAGAAACCGAGAGTTTCATAAGACACCATCCGTGTTCCTTTCCTTGTCACCAAAAAAAATATCCGGCCATCTGATATCTATGGGCCCTTATCCTCTTCCTGACATTCTTTGAAATCAGGATATGAAAATAGGATGGCCGAGTGGTCTTAGGCGTCAGGCTGAAGTTCCCCTTCCGTAAATGGGTTCAAATTTCACTTCTGATAAATTTGACTCAATTTAAAACAACGCTTCCTTAAAATAAAATCGAAGCCCCTCTCTCGTGAGGGCTTAGAGTAAGGTTTGGTTTTTATCCTCGCGACACATGAGTCGCTACTGCGTAACAGCAGCAGAATGGGATAATTCTCTGAAATCCAGAGAATTTGATTCTATCTTTATTCATCTTTATCAGAAACTTATTCATCTTTATCAGAAACTTATTTTAAATGAATCAAATTCTAAATACAAAGAATCTGATCTTATCTAATCATTTGTTTCTCTTTTTCATCATTATCAGAAAGTAAACTTATTATGCTGGCGTACTAATAATACGAGAAAGAGAACCAAAACCACGGCTCTGATACCAATGATGGAAACAAATTCCTAAATATAAAACAAAAATTGCAGAAAAATGCCCATTCTACGCATGAATCACCGATCGTTCAAAGTATATTACACAAAACGAACATACCTCTTTTGCCACAGATTAAATGCACTTATCGCTGCCTCGAAAGAAGACAATCCACAGATTGCTGACCTTTCTGTGAGAATGTTTTCCGATGATGAATGAGGAAGAAGAGCAACTGCTTCACCACGATGAAGCACTCTTCTCGATTTTGTTTTTAGAGAATAACTGCCAAGTGCAGTTATTTCTTTCATGGGCTGGGTTAGCCCATCATGGGCGGCCCAAAATTCAATAATAATAAAAAAAACCATCACATGGCATATGAGAATTAAAATACCATACAAAATGGCATATGAGAATTAAAATACCATACAGACACATGAGGTGTCATAATATTGATTTTATGAATTTGATCTTTCTGTAGGCTACAGCTTTTATCACACCTCATGTGTCAATGTCAGAAAATCATAGAGAAGTGATGCCATGATATATAGATGGTATATGGGAATATTTTAGAAGCAAACGCTTAAAGATAAGTATATAAACTTTTGTGTGTATGCCTATCCTTGATTGCGTAGAACTAGATAAACAATCAAAATTTTGAAGAAGATTTGCAAATGAGACATTGTGCATTGTTTTTTTTTTTTTTTTTAAACAAACGGGCGATCACACTAGTCTAGTGCGAGTCAGCCCAGATAGATCTGAGTACAAAATTTGCTTCAAAGGATAAGGGCAGGGGTCACCCAATCTCCAAGACCACGAGCCGGCATGTTGGGCCACAAAAGTAGCTACCCAATCCGCCGCCGAATTAGCTTCCCGATAAATATGGCGGATCTGGGCACTATCAACCTCCCGCAACATTGTCCAAATGTCCCTAAGGATCGGATTAGTGTGGTCAGGAGGACAATTATCCTTCTTCAGACAGGAGATGACCGACTTGGAATCACCCTCAATGAATAGCCTCTGAACATGAAGGGTGCGAGCAGCATATGAGATACCCGCCCAAGCTGCATAGAGCTCAGCCATAGGGACAGAGGAATCAAGAGAACCAAAGCCTTCAGCTGCCAATAAGTCACCATGAGTACCACGGATAATGAAAGCAGATTCAGCAGCTCGACCACGAACACTCCCGTCAATGTTGATTTTGACATACCATTGGGGGGGTTCCCAAGAGATGAAAACCGTGTACCGGTTCGCTGCCGAAGCAGCAGGGGAACCCCAGAGGCTAGAGAGATCAGAACCAACGGGCACAGTCCGCCACCAACAGTCTAATCTTCCTCACAATAATGTAAGGAGAAAGAGTAACGTTAGAGAAAATGAACTGGTTCCTGGACAACCAAATCTGATACACCGTAGCAGCCCAAAGGCCTTTCTTTCGGTTGGGACCCTGCCGGAGATCAAGAAGAAAGGAGGAGAGAGAAGAGCCCGAATCATCCTGTCTGATGGAGTAGCCTATCATACACCAGACCTGTCTAGCTCTGGGGCAGGCAAATATAGCATGATCTGAAGATTCCTCCTCCAAATTACATAAAGGACAGATCGACTGTATAGGAAGGCCCCTCTGAGAGAGAAGACCGCAGGATGGAAGACAGTCCCACATAAGCTTCCAAATAAATAGCTGAACCCTGGGAATAATAGGAATCTTCCAAATCCACGCCACATCCACCGTGCACGGGGACTGAGGCCTGAACATCTTGACCAGATCCCTAGTGGGAGCCTTAGAGAGACAAGTTCTTTGCTAGAGCCTGGAGTCAGATGAGGAATCAGAAATGAGAGGCATCGAAAGAATCCGACGGAGAGATCCAATCCAAAGAATCTGGTCACCGAGGGGATATGCCAGGCAGGGGGATCAGAGGAAATCAAATCCTTAACCCTTAAATTGGAAGGGACATCAATGCTGATGAAGGAGGGACACCGAGATAGAGGAAGCTCCGAAATCCAAGAATCCTGAATAATATCAATCGATGATCCATCTCCAATCATCCACGAGATATGCTCCGATAGCCTGACTATAACGACAAACCACCCTCCAAAAGAAGGAGCAACCCCAAGGCAGAGAAATAGATGAGGTGGGCGACCAGTCACCATACCACGATCGCATCAGAGAACTCCAAAGGCAGTGCGGCTCCAGAAAGAATCTCGAAGCATGTCTAGCAAGAAGGGCATCTCGTCTAGTAATCAGAGACTGAATCCCGAGACCTCCCTCAAGGATAGGCATACAAACCATGTCCCAAGATAAAAGGTGCATACCATGACCTTCTTACATAGAAGCCCATAGAAAATCACGAAAGCATCTCTCAATCCTCCTCAGGAAAGTAATCGGAATAGCAGCATTCGACATGAGATACAAGGGAAGAGAGGACATAACCGAGCGAATAATAATGACCCTAGCCATCATCGAAAGGTTAGTAACCTGCCATCCCTCAATGCGTCGGCGAACCTGCCTCTCTATAGCCGAATAATCAGAATAACGTGGGCGTCTCCCCATTATAGGGATCCCCAAATACATAAGCATGTCAGCCTGAGTAGTAATGCCCGACAAATGAATTATGGCTTCCTTGGAGGACCTAGAAGTCTTTGGGCTAAAGAATATAGAGGATTTAAGAAAATTAACCTTCTGACCCGAAGCCTGACAATAACTCTGAATAATAGAATGAAAAGAAGCCGCATCATCAATAGAAGCCTGGCCCAGAAGAATACAATCATCAGCAAAAAGGAGGTGAGAAACGGAGGGGCCATCTGACCCGGCCATAAATGGGACAATCCGACGATCAAGCTGAGCCTGACATAAAGCATGGGAGAGATCATCCGCTGCCAGAATAAACATCAAAGAAGATAACGGACATCCCTGCCGTAGTCCCACAGAAGAGTGAAAGAACTCAGACGGGCTTCCGTTGACGATCAGAGAAAAAGAAGGCCTTAGAATACAAGCCATAATCCACTCTATGAACATACCATTAAACCCAAACTCCATAAGAGAGCGATGCAAAAAAACCCAACTCAGTCTATCATAAGCATGCTCCATATCGAGCCTAACAGCCATAAGACTTCGACCTACCGGAGCTCGCTGGAGATCATGCATAAACTCCTGAGCTATGAGGACATTATCCGAGATGGATCGTCCTCTAATAAATGCCCCCTGCTCTACTGAGATGAAGCGAGGAATCACCGAACCAAGGTGGCTGGCCAAAAGACCAGCACAGACCTTATACAGGGTAGTACAAAGACTGATAGGCCTAAAGTGCTGCGGGAGAGAAGCATCCATATGCTTGGGCACCAAGGTGATAAAGGTCTGATTCCACTTCAAAGGAATGTGTCTATCATGGAAAACATCCTGGATAGCCTGAACCACCTCCTGCCCAATAATATCCCAGTAGTGACGATAAAAGAAAGGCGGGAACCTATCAGGCCCAGGGGCCTTATCCGGACCAAGCTCCCAAAGGGCCGCCCTAACCTCATCCACAGAGATCGACCTGACAAGCATATCATTATCCAAGGAAGAGACCTTCCTGGACTCCAGGACCTAGACAACCGGGCCCCCAGCACCTGTAGACTCTGTCCACCTTGACTGGAAGAAATGGAGAAGCAGTCCCGGATAGAGTGGAAGTCCTCCTGAATGTTCCCGTCATCATCAACTAACCTTCGAATCCTATTGGATGCTCGCCGTTTCAAGGTAGCCTGATGAAAGAATCTGGTATTGCAGTCCCCATCACTAATCCACTGGACCCTGGACCTCTGCCACCAGTACATCTCCTGCTGACGAAGGAGGGAGTGATGACGAGCAAGCAGCTCCCTAAGCAAAGAAAGATCGAGAGTCTAGCAGAAAGCCATCCTGATCCTCCTTAGCTTGCAAGATCCTGATATTATCTTCAACATTTTCAACTTGTCTAACCAGATCCCCCACCTCCAGCCTATTCCATCTGGACAGCCTATGTCTTGCCATCTTAAAACGGCGAGAAAGCCGATAAACAGCATTACCCCTGACTGGAGTATGCCAAATCTAAGAAATGATAGACCGAGCAGCAGGATAGCCTGTCCAAAACTTCTCAAATCTGAACTGTTTTCGCAGTTGCTGATCAACCTCAGTGGAAATCATGATAGGGAAATGATCTGATGCAATCCGAGGGAGGTGAGTGACGGAAACCGCCGAGTACCTCTGGATCCACTGAGGAGTAGCCATAGCTCTGTCGAGTCTCTCCTAGACACGGGCCGACCCCTGATGGTTATTACACCAAGTGAATTGGGGTCCCGAATACCCCAGGTCCAGCAGCCCAGAAGAAGCAATGAAGGATCTGAATTCCGAGATATCAACAGAGCCTGTAACACGTCTGCCTCCACATTTCTCATTAGCTTCAGTGATACAGTTGAAGTCCCCCGCAACAATAGCCGGAAGACCATGATCTAGGAGGGAAAGCAGTTCTGACCAAAGGACCCTTCGCACCCGATAGTCCGTACTGGCATAAACTGCCAATAAGAGCCAAGGATCAGAAGACCCCTCAGAAACCATAAGGCCAATCTGCTGGTTACATTGATGGAAAGCATCAATCGTAACAGTAGAGGCGCGCCAAATGGCCAACATACCTCCCGCCAATCCATTAGCCTCCACAGCATAGGAGGACCAAGAACGGGCAATCTGTCTATGAAACCAAGCAAGACTATCACCCGACAACCTGGTTTCTAAGAGGACGCATATATCAAAATTATATAACTGCAGTAATCTGCTAAAAGAGGATCGAAATGAAGGCTTTTGAGCTCCTCTTACATTCCATAGCAATATCTTCATTTACAAGGTGGAGGAAACTGGGACCATTCCCTGGTCCTCCATCATAATACTATCTGCAATACCCACACCCGTCACGGTGCCAACATCAGTCATCAGTGATGGAGAGTCCAGTTGGCCTTCCAAGACAGTACAGACTCATCAGAATGGGAAGGCTGCTTAGAGGATAAGGACCCTGAGTCCAGTCCCTTAAAAGCTCCAGCAGCATCCTTCAAGGAACACCAAACTCCCCTATCTGAATGGGTCATCTCCAACACCTGGGCACCATCCAGGCAACATGGGGGCTGATTCAACTGGATTGGAGAAAAACTATACATCCCCGCATGTTTGAAGGACGGGACCTTCCCTTTTCCCTTCCTCTTATCCATTTTGGATATGGACCTCGGAGGCAGAGATACCTCTGGTTTGGCTCGCTTTAAAGGAGCTGGAGAAGCGTCCCTACTGACCATGTGAGCATCTGCATCCGCAGAAGCAAGAGAGGCGAAGGGATTCAAGGATACCACTGAGAGGTGCAGATCAGCCTCCAGTGAACCACCCTTCTCAACATTCAGAGAACCTCCCTTCACAACATCCAATAGTAATGATTCAGAAGCTACAGTGTCGGCATGCCCCTTCAAAACCGGCACATTCTCCTTCCCATTAGCAATCTGATCCAAGTCCACCCCAGACTGGGTCAACACAGTGGGAGGATTGATGACAACCATCATGGCCGGTGATGATCTCCGGCGGGCTACCTTCCCCGGAGTGACCCAAGCATCAGGTCGGAGGCCTTTACCCAAACGAGGATCATTCTTCTCGTTCAGTGAAGCGGGGGAAGAAGCGGAAGGTGCCGAAGGAGTCTTCAATGGAGCCTTACCCTTATCAACCATCTGAGGACCAGGGGCAGCCTTTCTCTGCCTGACAGCCACCAGCCATGGCCCAAAACCAGGGCTGGGATCAGAACAAGCTCCAACGGAACACTCGGAATAAGAACAGGGGCCTCCAAGATGCAGCAAACTACAGCTCATGCAAACACCATTAAGATTCTCGTATATGAATTGCTGCCTAAAGGGTTGATTAATCCCCTGTACATTGTGCACTGTTATGATAAGCTTAATTATTTAGAATTCATGTAGAAAATTCTTGCTCAGAAGAGGACTTCTGTTTTGCTTCGCCTTTTAGAATTCTCATGTTAAAATGATCTAAACGTTGTACATTTGAAATCCTTAGACAAAAAATTTATAACGAAAAGCATATTGGTTTATCATGAGATATTTATTCACGAAATTGAAAAAAGCCTTACAGTTGCTTCTCTTGAGGGCAATGGTGATGTGCATCAAAACTTTATTAAAATTAGAAAACGAGTCAAAACGAAAGTAAGAGGAGGGTGACGAAGAAAGATGAACAATTTCAGGTTCTCTCACTTGAGAAAATCATCCATGCAGTTTCCATGTATTCATGATTCAAAGACAATCAAAGGAAATTTTTGAGTAAACTAATATCTCTAGCATAAGACCTTTTCCGACGCCTTGACCTCTCTCCAGCGACTAACCGGTGAGCGACTAAGGTGTCTAACCTTTGTGCTTCATCCCTAGAGCCCTTGATCTGGGAGTTATGATATCAAGATGTAAGAGAGGTGCCAAGCTGGAGGAGACCTAGTCATTGTGCAAAAATGCTCGTGGCCTCCTTTAAAGGTTGGAACACATACCAAAAGATGTGAGGACGACCATAAGGTTCCAGAGGTACATTCCTTTGACCAGGGCAAATAATCTGGCATTGGGGCGCTGCTAGCCTCGAGTCCTCTTCAAGGAGTCTTCGATCTACCTTTGCAATGAATTGAATGTTTACCAATAATAATAATAACAACAACAATAACAACAATAATAATTTAAAAAAATCAGTACAATCTTATGTGATCTTAAAAACTAGAGCGCAAATTAATTAATAGTAAGCAAACTTTAGTTATAACTCTTCAAACAATTCTTTTCCATCCATATGGGACTAAGGATGGGGACATTATAATTTTCTCCCCTTATTAGGCCATCTTATGTAGGACTATGCATGGGGTACTACAATAGTTGCCATGATTTCATGCGCTACTGGGCATAGATCAAAAAAATCATTTAAACATTTAATATTTTTTTTAAAAAAAATGCAGAGCGCAGCTGATTTCATGAGTATTTCACGCAACATTGAAATCTTTTTAAAATAGAATGCATCCAAATGGAATTTCAATCATATGAATGTGATTGTACTCATAAGACTATCAAGTGGAAAAATCACATCATGTGATTCCGTTCTAGGTATTATGACCATTGGACTAAGCTTATAAATAGGCTTTAGGTCTAAGGCCTAATATATAACAACTTATTTATCTTTTCTTTCACAAAGTGTAAGCTCAAATTTATTCCAAAGTGTCAAAGACACTAAGCATCTGAAGGAGCTTTTAGGTCATACTTTCAACCTGACTATGCTTATGGAAGGAGATCCAAATCAAGCTAAATTATTATACTTTAAGGGCAATTCACTTACAACCTGAATGAAGGAACGGAAATTAATTATTAGAACAATGTCTAACATACCTTGATCTAGACTTGTTCCTTTTAATTTATTTTAATACTCATTATAGTCAACTCAACTCATCTAAGCCTTTTCTCAACTACATGGGGCCGGCTACATGAATCTGCTTCCTTGACTCTGCTTAATACTCATTAGTCCTTAAGGATAATTATTTGAATAAAGTACCTTTTGTTGGGGTTTAGTCCCTGATGAGTGGGAACAACCTTGCTGGAGAAGTATCTGGGCTTTCACCCGTTGTCAACAATTAGATGTGTAGTCTCTTGATCCTGAAATTAATTCCTCTACTTCCACCTGAAATTAATTCCTCCCTTAATTCCTGTGCTTCCGCCTGATTCTTGAATTAATGAATTAATTTCTAAAATTAATTCCTCCACTTTAATTCCTCCCATTTCCGTGAGATTTGTTGGAGAGAATAGCAAAGAGAACGCACGGCACGGTGTTCTCTTCACGTCCACGTCTTCTCACGAACCAAGCGCCTTCACGCTCCTCCGTTGCCACATTACCGTACGTGATTGCGTGAGATTTCTTCACGTAACTCCTGAATCCATGAGAAACTTCCAGGCTTCCACCCAGCCACGTTCTAGGATCCGTGAGCCGCTGGATTCTTGGCTGAAATTAAATCCACCAGCGACCCACCTCACGGACGTCTTTCTTCCGCAAAGCCTCACTGGATCTACAAAGCCGTGCCTGGGAGGAGGAGTTCCACGAAGCCTTGCGGCTTCCTTCTTGAGAGAAGGAGAGGGGAGAAGGAGAGAGGATAGGGCTGCCGCCCTGTGTTGAGAGAAGGGATTGGGAGAAAAGAATTTGTTCTATATTCCTTCAAACCCTAGAGATTAGAGTTTAAATACATCCACGAAGTGGGCCAGGCCCAGACTCAACAAAAACTCTCATAGACTAACCCTATGAGATTAAACTAATCTCTAAGCCCGTGTACACCCGTGACTTGATTTAATCTCAACCCTTGGACTAAAACCCAGCCCAATACAAGTTAGCCCGTCTGGGCCTTGATAGCACAACACAACGCCCAACAATCTCACCTTGGTGCTTTCAAGGCCTCAGCACGTCCACCATGTCCATCAGCTGCAATCCCTACGAAAACTGTCCCGTGAAAAAATCTTGGTCAATGTATTGCTGGGTTCTCCTTAGCATGTACCTTCTCCTTAGCATGTACCTTCACCAGCTCCACTCCACCTTCTTCCACAAGCACTCTATAGTTGAAGCCTTTTCTCCGAAAGTATCCTCTGGCCACTAGTCCTGCCTTGTACTTGATACCTCCTTGCTCTGAAGGCCCTTTCTTGTGCTGATAAACCCATTTGCAATCAATGGGTTTCTTTCCTTATGGCAGCTGGACCACCTGCCACGTGCCAGTCCTATAGAGAGACTGCATCTCCTCTGCCATAGCATGCATCTCCTGTCATAGCCTGAATCCACCTATCTCTGTCACTGTCCTGGCTCTCCACAGCCTCCTCATAGGTGTAAGGGTCTCCATTCGATGTCATCAAGGAATATGACACCGAATTCTCGAAGCCGTATCGAACTGTGGTCGCACGTTTCTCCTGGGCCTGTGCAGTGCGTCCCAGTATCAGTCCCCTGCCCAGCTACATCCTCCTGAGTCCTCTGCTCAGCTGCATCCTGCCGAACTTCCTGGCTTCTAACCCCTCTGCTAGTCCTCTCCACCTGAATCTCAAATCCTTCTGGTCCACTAGCAAATGGCACGACTGTGTAGGAGGTCGTCTAACTAGTGTTACCGTATTCCTTCTCCTGTAGTCCCTGCTATACATCTGTACCATCTCTGCTCCGAAGGATCGAGCTCTCATCGAAGGTCACATCCCTGTTGATGACAACCTTCTTCTTCAAGGGATCCCATAGCTGATACCCCTTGATTCCATGCGGGTAGCCCAGGAACACCATCTTCTTAGACCTGGCATCCAACTTACTCCGCTCCCCAGTACCAACATGCACATATGCCGTGCATCCAAACACCCTCAGATGGTTCAGGTTTGCCTTCCATCCAGACCATATCTCCTCTGAAATGCCTCCATCCAACCTGGTGTGCGGGACCGATTGACCAAGTAGCTAGCTGTACCTACTGCGTCAACCCAGAACATCTTTGGAAGCCCTGCCTGCAACCTCAAGCACCTTGCTTTTTCCAACAGTGTTCTGTTTATCCTCTCAGCCACTGTCTGACCTCAGACACTTCACATTCCTACCCTGCTCCTTCTCTACCTCAGCCTTCCAGATTCTGAACTTGGTGAAGACCTCTGATTTCTTCTTCATGAAGTAGATCCACTGCTTTCCTGAGAAATCATCTATCAAGGTAAAGAAGTATCTGGCCACATTCCTTGCAGAAACCGGGGCTGGTCCCCAGACATCCATGTGTACTAACTCTAGGGGTTCTGCACTCCTAGCTGTGCTGACCAAGAACTGCACACTCTTCTGCTTCCCCATCTAACATGGCTCACAAATCTCCATGAATACACCACTCAGGTCCGAAAGTAGTCCTCTCTTGCTCAGTTCTTTCATCCCCCTGTCTCCCATGTGGCCTAGGTAGTAATGCCACATCCTGTACACATCCCGAGGATCCTGTTCCATAGCTGCTGCCTCAGATTTTTCTGTCACCACAGAGCCCTCCAATCTATAGGTTGTTCTCCAGCCTTCTCCCTCTCATCACCACCATAGCTCCATTGGAGATGTTCAGAACTCCACTCCTGGTATGACTGTTGAAGCTGAATCCAGTCTACTCCAAGTACCCCAGTGACACCAGATTCTTCTTGAGTTCTGGGACATGCTTCACGCTGTTAAGAGTGTGCACCATGCCATCAAACATCCCCACCTTCATTGTGCCAATCCCTGTCACCTTGCAAGGGTGATCATCTCTAAGAGCCACACATCCCTCATCAACCTCTGTGTAAGTACTGAACCATGATCGGTTGAGAGTGTAATGATGAGAATAAACTAAATCCAAGGTCCACATCTCTGTACTGTGACTGTGACCATCTGATACCACCAAGAGATCATCCTCCATCTCCTGGCCTGCAACTGTACTCCCAGATTCAGATCCTCCCTTTTCTCCCTTTTCCACTTAGGACAGTCCCTTTTAAAATGTCATATCTCACCATACTTGTAGCACTTAGCCTTCTTGGACTGTAACCGTCCCCTAGGCTTGCTCCTGTCCCTGCCACTGCCTTTGCCTGACCTTTCCCCAACTGATAGACCCTCCTGGGGAACATCTTCCTTGGTCATCCTCTCTCTCTGCTCATTCGTCCGAAGCACTGAGATAATATCTTCATAGAATAATGTCTCCTTCTCGTAGAGCAGCGTCGTGACCAATGAGTCATGTGATATGGGCAGCGAACACAATAGCAAAAGTGCCTTATCTTCCTCCTCCATCTTGACCCCGATATTCAGCAATTCATTGCTCACCTGATCGAACACCTGGATATGGCCCAGCACATCTCCACCTTCTGACATCCGAAGGCTGTAGAGGTGCTTCTTCAACATCAACTTGTTGCGCATATTCTTTCCCATATAGAGGACTTGCAACTTCAACCAGAGTCCCTTCGAGGTCTTCTCCTCCAGCACCAAATAAAGGACTGAATCTGCTAGACATCCCCTGATCATTGAACATGCCTTCTTCTCCAACGACATCCACTGCTTATCTGTCATCCCATCTGGTCTTTCCTCCAAAGCCAGATCTAAACCCAGTTGCACAAGAAGATCCTCTACCCGGACTTTCCACATGGAGAAACTTTCCTTCCCATCAAACTTTTTAAACTCTAATTTTATGCTACTACCCATGGCCAGATCTCAACCAAAAATAGCACAAAATATTCCAAAAAATAGAGAGTACCTGATGATGCCCTGCTGAAATTTTTTCAGCCTTGAAGATCTCCAAACAACTTCTTCTTGTTCCTGAACCAGGCTTTAAGATTTCCAAACAACTTCTTGTTTCTGAACCAACCAGGCTTGTTCCTGAAACAGGCTATAAGATCTCCAAACAACTACTTCTTGTAACCAGGCTTTGATACCACTTGTTGGGGTTTAGTCCCTCCCTAATGAACAGCAGTGGGAACAACCTCGCTGGAGAAGTACCCTGGGCTTTCACCCGTTGTCAACAATTAGGTGTGTAGTCTCTTGATCCTGGAATTAATTCCTCTACTTTTGCCTGGAATTAATTCCTCCACTCCGCTTGGAATTAATTCCTGTGCTTCCCCTACTTCTTGAATTAATGAATTAATTTTTGGATTTAATTCTTCCACTTTAATTCCTCCTTCCATTTTCATGAGATTTGTTGGAGAGAACAGCAAAGAGAACGCACGGGTGTTCTCTTCACGTCCACGTCTTCTCACGAACCAAGCGCCTTCACGCTCCTCCGTTGCCATGTTACCGTACGTGATTGCGTGAGATTTCTTCACGTAACTGCTGAATCTGTGAGAAACTTCCAGGCTTCCACCTAGCGACGTCTTCTACCCATCCACGTTCTAGGATCCATGAGCTGTTGGATTCTTGGCTGAAATTAAATCCGCCAGCAACCCACCTCACGGACGTCTTTCTTCCGCAAAGCCTCGCTGGATCTACAAAGCCGTGCCTGAGAGGAAGAGTTCCACGAAGCCTTGTGGCTTCGTTCTTTAGAGAAGGAGAGGGGAGAAGGAGAGAGGATAGGGCTGCCGCCCTATGATGAGAGAAGGGATTGGGAGAAAAGAATCGGTTCTCTATTCCTTCAAACCCTAAAGACTAGAGTTTAAATACATCCATAAGTGGGCTAGGCCCAGACTCAACAAAACTCCCATGGACTAACCCTATGAGATTAAACTAATCCCTAAGCCCATGTACACCCGTGACTTGATTTAATATCAATCCTTGGACTAAAACCCAGCCCAATATAAGTTAACCCACGTGGGCCTTGATAGCACCACACCAGGCCCAACACCTTTAAAGTAATTATATTTGAAATGTAATACTGATTCATATTGATTATATTTTCTTATCATTATATTTATCTATTGCATGATATATGTGGATTTCTTTAATTCATCAGCAGAATTATATTCCTTCTAATGTGCTGCTTACCTGGATTTGGTGACAGTTTGGGAGATTTTGGAAGCTATTGGAAGGGGAGGAATGCAATGCTGAACTCTTGATGTCGTGCGCACCTCTTAATTTCGAAGATTCATGTGATTATAGTCTGAAATCTGGTAGCTTTATTACTATTTGATTGGTTAAAGGGGGGTAAACTGGAGAAGCTATTCATGTGGTTTGGTTTAGATGTTGGACGAGGGTTTAAGGTTCTGAGTTCTTCGTTGTTTTGATGATGGCTAGCGAAAGCACATTCAATAGATCCAGCAGCAGTGGCAGGACAGGCCTCCTCAACGACACAAAGAAAGTCGGTTATTGGAATTAATGCCGAGAGCCAATGGGTGAAACTTCTCTTCAACGGGATATGGAGTCTTTGAGTGTCTCCCAACGTCTAGCGAGGCCTGTAAGTGACAAGCTACAGAAGAAGGATGTTCATGGAGAATATAACAGGGGGGATAGGGTGAATTCGAGGCACAGCCCGTCTAGATGCCTCAGCTTTTATGTGAAGGGTGGTGGATGTCAAGTTGGCGCTTGCGAAGAGTTTGATGAAGGGAAGGGAAGAAGAGGAATGTAGATGTTTGCTTCTCTCGTGGTGTGACCGAGAGGTTTTGGAAGAAAAATTTGAGAAAAGGAAAAGTAATTGAGCAGTGCCTGCCACGCTTGGCTGCTGGGACTTCACTTCCAGATGATGTGTTGGAATTGATTTTAGTTCGACTTCCTTTTACCTCTCTGATGACTGCTCGATGTGTTTGCAAGAAGATGAGAAATTTGACAGCCACAACCAATTTCATACGCATGAGATGCGAAAGTCCCCATAAGAGCCCATGGTTGTTCCTGTTCGGCATCAAAAGGGATGGGTGTCATTCTGGGGAAGTTCATGCTTTAGATATTGCATCGGATAGGTGGCATAGGATTAGCAATGATATGCTGAAGGAAAGATTCATGTTCTCTGTTGCGAATGTTGGGAATGATGTTTATTTTGCTGGTGGTTGCTCTCGCTTATGTAGTTCCTCTTTGTCAATGGAGAGGAGCTCCTTCAAGACCCACAGAGGGGTATTGGTCTTTAACCCTTTAACAGACTTGTGGCCCAAAGCTGCGTCAATGAGATCAGCAAGATCGAGTGTGACATATACCACAGCCAGCACTGACTTCAAATACTCCCAGAACTGAGGTATATGAAGATCCTCACAGGTTTTCAGTTAGGCGCAGCCTGAGGGTTGCTTTCTGTGAGGAGGATGATTCATGGGAAACCAAGAAAAAACCATCCAAGATCGCTCTACAAGGGATGAATGAGCAGCCAAAGTTTGCTCTGATTGCTGTGGGTGGTCATGGGCCTTGGGATGAGCATATCGATTCTAGTGAAATATATGATCCTCTGACAGAAAGATGGGTGGAGATTGCGAGATTGCCAGGAGATTTTGGGTTTGTTTGCTCTGGGGCTGTTTGTGGTGGAATGTTTTATGTCTATTCTGAGGCAGACAGGCTTGCAGGCTATGATCTTGAGAAGGGGTTCTGGATTAGCATTCAGATATCCCACCCTCCTCCCCGCCTTCATGAGTACTACCCAAACCTCGTGTCCTGCAGGAGTCGGTTGTTCATGTTCTGCATCTCATGGTGTGAAAGAGATGGGCAGTTAAACAGGAGGGAGAAAGCTGTTAGGAAATTATGGAAGCTGGATTTTCCATTGCACAAATGGAATGAGGTCTCAAGACACCCGGATGCTCCTATGGACTGGAATGCTGTATTCATAGCCCACCAGAGCATGATCTATGGGGTGGAAATGTTTAGAATATTTGGTCAGGTGCTGAATTTTTTAACTGCTTGCCATGTTTCTGACATTGAACTGAAATGGAACCATGTATCAACGAAGCATGCAGCACATGAAGCAGATGCTTCCTCGTGCACAATGAAGTCGATGGTGGTTCTCCATCTGTAATGTTCATCTAAGAAGATCTTGGCATTCTTTCCCTTTTTCTTTGGTATAATTTTCTTTCTATTGTTTCAAGTAGCATTGTTTGATTTCATGCATAGAGTTCTGTGTGTAGGCAAGTTGTTGGGATCCAAATCATTTTTCTAGTCTGTACCTGTTTTCCTAATTTATGATTGGAAAGTTTGACTTTGTCCCTGATTGATTTAAAAATTTTTACTTCTGTTGTTAAATTGTAGTCTCCAGTAATGTGGTAATCTCTAAATGGTTCTGCACCATCTACGAAGATCAAATATGTTCATCATGCTTATCCGTCTCCGTTAACACTTTTGATGGGGCTAGTTAACCCCTTCCTCTATAATAACCACGTATAATAACCATGTTTGGGCTTAGCTTCAGCAAGTCGGCCCATCTTCGGCGGAAAGCCCAGCTTATCCCAGGCGGCCTCTCTTTTCGGATGGACCCCACCTCCTAGACGGCCCCGAGCTTCCTCGGTGGTCCCGAGTTTCCACGTCAGTCCTGAGCTCCCACGACGGCCCCTAGAGTTCCCACGGTGGTCCCGAGCCATCCGACTCCTTCGGCCTTCGTCTCAGCGGCCTCGATTCCAGGTGGCCCCCATTTCCAGACAACCCTGGTTTCAGGCCATGGCCCT